>JAEOAE010003831.1:0-204785 GCA_036365155.1 Meriones psammophilus | reverse complement strand
ATTCTACAAGACCATCAATGAAGAGTCAATATCGATATTTTCAAATTATTCCACAAAATAGAAATGGGTGTAACATGACCAAACTCCTTTTGTAAGACCACAGTCACCTTGATAAATCCACAAAGACCCCAAAAAGAAAAAGAACTTCAGACCAATCTCTTTTTATGAACAATGATGCAAAAATACTCAATAAAATAATTGCAAACCAAATCCAGAACATGTCAAAGATATCATCCACCATTACCAAGTAGGCTTAATCCCAGGCATGCAGGGATAGTTCAATATAGGGAATCTTAATCTGTCATATAAAGAAATTGAAAAAAAAAAAAAAAGGATCATTTTCTTAGATGCTGAAAAACATTTGACAATATCCAACAGTTATTCTTGTTTAAAGTCTTGGAGAGACTGGGGACAGAGGCACAGATCTAAAAATAATAAAGACAATATACAGCAATCCTATAGCTAACATGAAACAAAATGGAAAGAAACTTAAATCAATTCCACTGAACTCAGGGACAAGACAAGGCTACACACTCTCTCAAATCTCTTCAGTACAGTACTCAAAGTCCTATCTAGGGCAATAAGACAACTAAAAGGAGATCAAGGGGATACAAATTGATAAGGAAAGAAGTCAAAGTATTTATATTCACATATATGACAGTATATAAAAGTGACCCCAAATATTCTACTGTAGCGAACTCCTACAGTTGAAAAACACTTTATCAAAGTGCTTGGATATAAAGTTAACTCAAAAAAAAAAAAAATCAGTAGCACTCCTGTATGCAAAAGACAAATGGACTGAGAAAGAATTAGGAGAACAACACCCTTCACAGTAGGCAGGAAAAAAAAAACAAAACAACAACAACAACATAATATACCTTGGAGTTATCCTCAACAAGCAGGTGAAAAACCTGCATGAAAAAAAAAAAAAAACACTTTAAGCCTCTGAAGAAAGAAATTGAAAAAGATAAAAGAAGATACAAATATCTCTCATGCAGATGGGTCAGAAGGATCAACATAGTAAAAATTGCTATCATACCAAAAACAATCTATAGATTAAATGATATTCCCATCAAAATATCAACACAATTCCTTAAGGAATTTGAAAAGAAATTCTCAGCATCATATGGAAAAATAAAAAAGCCAGAATAGCTAAAACAGTCCTGTACTATAGCAGATCTTCAGTATGTATCACCATCCCTGATCACAAGCTCTACTATAAATCAATAGTAATAAAAAACTGCATGGTACTGAAATAAAAACAGAATGGTGGATGAATGGAATTGAAGTGAAGACCCATAAATAAACCCACACACCTATGGCCACTTGATTTTTGACAAAGAAGCCAAAACCATGCAATGGAAAAAGGATAGCATCTTCAACAAACGGTGCTGGTCTAACTTGAAGTTTACATGTGGAAAAATGAAAATAGATCCATATTTATCACCCTGCACTAAACTGTAGTCCAAGTTGTTCAAAGACCTCAACATAAAACCAGATACACTAAATCTGTTAAAAAAAAAAAGTGGGAAAGATCCTCGATCTCATTGGCATAAAAGGTAACTTCCTCAACAGAACACCAAGAACACTTGCTCTAAGATCAAGAATTAATGAATAGGATCTCATGAAACAAAAAGCTTCTATGAAGCAAAGAATTCTGTCAATAGAATAAAATGGCCACCTACAGCCTGGCAAAAGATCTTCACCAACCCCACATACAACTGAAAGAGCTAATAAACAATGTATATAAAGTGCTGAAGAAATTAAACTCCAATAATCCAAATAATCCAATTTAAAACTGGGGTACAGAACTATACAGAGATTTCTCCAGAGAGGAATATCAAATGGTGGACATTAAATGCTCAATATCTGTAGTCATCATGGAAATGCAAATGACATTCCATCTTCAACCCATCATGGCTAAGGTCAAAACCTGAACTGACAGCAAGCTAGTGAGAATGTGGAGAAAGAGGAACACACCTCCATTGCTGGTGGGAGTGCAAACTTATACAACCACTTTAGAAATCAATCTGATGCTTTCTCAGACAATTGGAAGTAGTGTTACTTCAAGACCCTGCTATACCATTCCTGGGCATATATCAAATAGATGCTCTACCATTCAACAAAGATATTTGATCAACTATGTTCATAGCATCTATATTCATAATAGTCAGAATAGGGAAACAAACTACATGTCTCTCAAACAAACCATTGTTTTACAGAAATTGTGGTACTTTTACACAATGGAATGCTACTTGGGTATTTAAAAACAAAAAGGAAACCATGAAATTTTCAGGCAAATGATGGAACTAGAAATGATCATCCTATATGAGTTATTGCAAAACCAGAAAGACATGCATGGTATTTACTCATTTGTAAGTGGATAATGGCCATAATATAGGATAAACATACTACAATCTGCAGACCTAAAGGAGCTAAATAAAGAGGAGGACCCTATGGATGGTCAATTCTTATGCAAAAGGGCAAATAGAATCAACACCAGAAATGACTGTGGAGAGGGAATAGGATGAGAGCCTAACATACATATCGCCCGAAATACTCTACCTAGTAGGGGTTTGAAGCAGATGCTAAGACTCACAGTTAAACTTTGGGTAGAGCACAAAGAATCATAGGAAAAAATAGGGGGATAGAAAGTAGAAAGACCCAGAACTGGCAGGACCTCCATAAGAAAACCAACAAGGACGACAAATCTGGGCCCATGGGGACTTGCAGAGATTGATGCACCCACCAAAGACCATTCATGAAGAGGAACCAGACCCCTGCTCAGATGTAGCTGATAGGCATCTCAGTCTCAGGTGGGATCCATATTAAGAAGAGTAGGGGCTGGCTCTGACATGGACTCTGTTGCCTGATCTTTGATCACTTTTTCCTAGTAGAGGGGCATTGCCACACCACAAAGGAAGAAAATGCAGGTAGTCCTAGTGAGCCTTGATAGGCTGGGGTCAGATGGTAGGAGAGGAGGGCTCCCTTATCTGAGAAATTAGAAATGGGATAAGGGTGAAAGAGGAACAGAGGGTGAAACCAGGAAGGGACAAAGGAGGCGTAAAATTGGGATGTTAAGTGGATACATTATTTTTAAATTTTATTTATTTATTTATCACAATTTATTCACTTTGTATACCCACTGTAGCCCTCTCCATCGTCTCCTCCTAGTCCCACCCACTCTCCTTCTTCTCCCCCTAGGCCCTTTCCATAGTCCCCTGATAGTTGTCCCCTTCTGTTTGACCCTAGCTTTTCAGGTCTCATCAAGGATGGCTGCACCATATTCTGTGGCCTCACAAGGCTACACCCCGCAGCAGGAGGTGTTCAAAGAGCTGAGTTCATGTCAGAGAATAAATTATAGAAAAACAAATTTATATTAAAACAAAGTAAGTGTGAATAAAATAAATAAATAAAGTCTAAAAAAAACAAATACCCAGGTAGAAAGAATGTCACACACCTGCAATTCAATAACTCAGAAAGCTCAGACACTGTTAATGTCATGAATACATGCCATCCTAAGAAATTAAATGTACTCTCTTCCAAATTTCAAATGTCGGATATGGATGAAGATCAGCACAACAACCTATGCTTACATGTACAAAACAAAACAAAATTAAAAAACAAAACCCAAAATGCTACATTCCAGACTCAGCAGATAATGTTGATATTCATGTTGATGCCAGGCTTGTTGAACTATATTTAAGCCCAACACTACACTGGAGTTAGATCTGTAAGTTCAAAACCTTTTTGGTTTACATAACAACTTTCAGGACAGCCAAAGCTACAAAGAAACTTTTTCTTCAGTGTCAAAAACAGAACCATGATCTTCTCTGGGAGCTTTTTTGATTCAATCAAATAAGTTCTGACCAAATTCACTATAGGATTATTGTCATCCCATGATGAAAATGTAGTCTAACTTCAATGATCCTAAAATTCTGCAATAGCTCATACACTGTTCAAATTTTCAGTCTCTTCTGACACACAAGAGAATTTTTTGGGTGCCACATCTTGTAACATCAGAAGCAAGTTAATCATTCCAACATAGATGCACAGAATACCCCTTTCCCATTCTTGTAGAGAGGAATGTGTACATATTTAGGAAAGAGTAGACCAAGGAAAGAAGATCAGCAAGGAAAACAACAAAGCCTGATGCTGTTTGAAAAGGCTTAGATGGTCCTATCCCTGAAACATTTCATACATTCCCAAGATTGCTTACATCCACTCCCTGTAGGTAGCACTTTATGGTAGGTATCTCATAACTTAGGCACCTCAACATCTTGTACTGTCAAGACACAACTCAGGCTTCACCCTCACTGCTTCATGCAAAGAACAGTTACAGTATCTTCACTGGGGATCTGACTCTGCCAAACACAGATGGCTGTCACAGTGTTGAACTGAAAACACAAAGGAAGAATCTATTATCTTAAATTTTGCATTTTTCTTGTTTCCAGAATGTGCATAACATGAGTGAGACTGTCAAGTTGGATTTTAAGTTGGGATGGATAAAATGGGATGGATCGTGCCACACTTGGAACACATTTGGAGCAGGTTTTATATGAAGTTCTTTCCTGGTATTAGGAATCACTTAGCCTACTTCTTTGATTAACGGAAGAATTATCAGGAGGGAGTGTTAATTTAAGGACACCATCTTAGGCTTCAAATACAGACCTAAGACCTTCTCTTTGATGATGATCTCCTTAAAAATTCCTGTCTCTGTTTCAGACTGCCATCTGAAACTACCTAGTGATGCTTTTCTCTACAAACCAAAGACTACATTTATTTCTGCTCCACTTGACTCTTTCTTTCACTGTGGTCCTGAACGTCTCATTAATAATAACCATTCAACAGATTCAATGTTCTTCCTAAGAAATCCAGCCCATGCTGGGGGGGGTGCATGTGTACTGGTAGGTTGTATGCCACCTGATACCATCAGCCTTCCATCATGGCCTCTGAGATTCATCATTTATCCCCATCTGGGCTTGCTCACTGGCCCATAGGCCTAGGCCTCACTGGGTCTGTGTCTCACTAAGCCTATGTCTTGGTTGCAAGCCAACCAGGCATGGACTTTTACTTAAACCTCTGAGGTGAAAGTCCTTAGAGCAAGGCACAGCAGCTTATCCAAGAATGATAACACTTTGGTATTGCCATAGGCTCTGGAGTACCAAAATTTCCACTACCACTGGTGAATTCATTCTAAAAGAGCTATCTACCTGTAAGAGTCAATAGAAAATTCTTTCCACACCCCTCCATCTAGTGAACATGGGTGTTGCCTAAAACTGTTCTAGCTGCCCCTGAGAGAAATGGAACCACTGTTCTCCATCTGGAAGCTGAGCTCCAGGCCTCTGCTGAATGGAGAATGACAGAATGAAACACATTCTGGAAATATGGAAATATGAACAATAAAGAAAGCAAAACAAGCTGGCCATGGTGGTACACCTGTGATCCCAGCACTTGGGTAGGTAGAGGCAGAGTGACTTTGAGGCTACCCTGGCCTACAAAGCAAAAATTGGACAGCATATGCTACACAGAGAATCCCAGGCTCAAAAAACCAAAGAAAATTATTTTTAAATGCAGAAATTTAGGGAATCCTGGAAATGAAAAATTTAAAGACTACAGCAAGGAAATACAGAGGCAAGATTCACAGAAAAAACAGAAATCAAGGAGATAAATTTATGCACTGAATACAAAATAGAAGAAATGGAAGACAGGTGTGTTTACACCTTTAATGCCAGAACTCAGGGAGGCATAAACAGCTGGACTATTGTGAGTTTGAGGCTAGCCTGGTCTACAAAGTGATTCTAGGACAGCAAAGCCTATAAAAAGCAATCCTGTCTGAAAATAAACAATAAAAAAAAGCTGAACTAGATACATGTGTCAAAGAAAATGTTAAATCCAAAAGTTCCCTATCACAAAACATCCAGGAACTCTGAGACATTATGAAAAGACAAAACATGTTGATAATCAGATTAGCAGAAGGATGAGATCAAGGGTCCAGAAGATATTTTTAACAAAATCATACAAGAAAAAATTTCTTCACCTAAAGAAGAAGATGTCTATCAAGGCACAAAAGCATACAAAAATACCAAAGACAGTGGACCAGAAAAGAAAGTCCTTTTACCAGAGAATAATAAAAATGATAAATATACAGAACAAAGAAAGAATATGAAAAGCTGTAACAGAAAAAAATCAAACAGTCCACACTAACCAATAAAACAGACAAACCAAAAAAAAAAAAAAAAAAAAAAAAAAAAAAAAAAAAAAAAAAAAAAAAAAAAATCCAAGAAATAAAAAGGCAGATCAGGCAGATCTATTGGAATTAATCCTGTATTATCAGTAAAGATACTAGAAAATGAAGGATATAGACAGTGTTCTTGTGACTCTAAAAAACTAGAGAAGTCAAGACAAATTACTAACAATACCCAGAACCTTTCAATCAGCAAATGGAGAAAATAAGATGTTGCATGTTACGGTCAATTTTAAACAATATGTATCTATAAATACAGCTCCAAACAAGGTGTTAAAACCACCACAAACGCCACCAACAAAATACCAAGATTAACAATCACTGTTCATTGATATCTCTTAACACCACTGACCCAAATTCAATAAAAAGACACAGGCTCACAAAATGGGTGATAAAACAGAATCCACCCTTATTCTAAGTACATCAAACACAGCTTCACTTCAAGGTAGACATTATCTCAAGGTAAAGGGTTGGAAAAAAATATTCCAAATAAATGAATTAGAGTATCAAGCTCATATAGCAATTTTAGTATCTAACAAAAGAGACTTCACAAACAACTGATCAAAATATGGCAAAAGATATGACATATTAAAATAAAACATCCAGCAATATAACATATCAATAATTAACATCTATGCCCCAAATATAAGAGCACCCAAGTTATAAAAGAAACTCTTCTGCCGCTTGTACCACATCCTGGCCCTCATAAACTGATAGGGGAAGACTTCAATATATCACTCTCACCAATGGACAGGTCCTCCTGACCAAATTGAAAAGAGAAATACTCAGCTAAATAACATCAAAAAAACTAAATATACCCAAATGATGTTTACAGAACATCCACCCAAGCACAAAAGATTGTTCCTCTTCTCAGCAACTCATATATTGTTCTCCAAAATTGATGATATACTTGAACAGTGGAAGTCTCAGAAGATATAAGAAACTTGCAATAACCTCTTGCATCCTATCAGACCACTAAGGTTTAAAACATCACATCACCAATAACAAAAACAATAGAAAGCTTATAAACTCATAGAAATTGAACAACTCTCTACTGAATAAAAATGGATCAAAACTGAAATAAAGAAAGAAATTAAAGACTTTCTAGAAGTCAATGAAATGAACACACAACATATCAAAAGTCATAGTACACAATGGAAGTGTTGACCAGAAGACAGTTCATACCACTAAGTACATTCAGAAAAAACAATCAGAAAGATCTCTTAGTAGAAACTTAACACCACACATAAATACTCTAGAACAAAAAGAAGTAAACATAACCAAAAGGAGTAGACAGTGAGAAACTACTGAACTGTATCTTCACGGGTAAAAACGAATCTTTCCATAGGAAAAGAAAGGGGGATCCTATCAAAATTGATAATGATTAGATTTGAATAGTAGAGAACTCCTGAATAAGCAGAGGTAACTGTTCATCAGACAGTGTGATAAGTAAGTCCAAACTTACTTAATAAAGACTAAAGTTTTTTTTTCTTAAATAAAAAAGATACTTTTGTTGTTTCATATTAAAAACAGTTAAGAGGTTTATAATCTTATAAGTAAATTCAAAGGTATCAACTTGTTTGAATTGGAATAACTTGGAGTGAATATAACATATATGAGCAGTGTGGTGATAGACCACGCATTTAATCCTAGCAGAGACAAGCAATTCTCTATTAATTAGTTGTTTTCTAAATTCAGGAGTTACAGTGACAAGGTGTTGGTGGTTCATAGCCTTAATCCCAGCATTTGGAAGCATGTGCCTTTTATATACCACCTGGGGGGCAGAGGCAGGCACATAGGATTTACAGTGATTTTATTTAAAAGCTGCTTGTAAAAGGTAGGCTGAAAATCAAAGTGAATGCCCTTTATTATCTAGAAATAAATACACTTTACGGTATATTTGTAAACTTTCAAAAGATTTTTTTTAACTTTAATTGAGATATTATACTTTTTCTATTTCCAAAAAAGCATTTTTCACTATAAAAGTTATAACATGCCTAAAAAGGTACAACCCTCACCCCAAAATTAGGGATGGGGCAGGATTTTGATTTAATCTTTTAAGGAGAATAAAATCATCCAACTAAAGAATATGGAGACCACTGGACACATGAAACTTCTGAAGAAAATGACAGATCATCAAAAGAAAATGTCAAAAAAGAAGGAGTAAACTGGCCAACTGGTATGACTCACCTTCATGTTGTCTCTTCTGCCTTCTACAGACATAAGTGCAAATTGTCTCGATGTGATTGCTAAAGAACCATCCAAAATCTCTATCTCATATCAGAAAAGCCACCTGGTAAGAAACAGAGGAAAACAGAAAAATAAGGGATGATTCTATTGTCACGAATCTCATAATCTTCTGGCATGATGTGTCTTCTGTACTTACCACAAGCTTCAATAATCAAGACTGTGTACAGTGTTTGTGAAAGAATGTGGAGTGTGAGAAAAAGCCAAAAACAGAAGCCTAATATATAGTCAAGTTTACATGAAAAGTTGTAAGGAAACTTTAGCATGAAAAATATGCACTGGACCAGAGATACCTTTGATTTTCTAATTAATACAAATTAAATAAACACAGATTTCACAACTGCTACAAGACAAACACAAAGTGACACCTAAACTGTTATATTTCTGACCCTCCATCTACTACTAACCTCCTTTCCAGAGAGCCCTTTTGCTCTGGAAGTAGAAAATGGAGGTGATCATAATGATAAGCTACGGTTTGCAGTCCCTCATGCCCCCTTGTGTGTTCAGGCACATCCCAGCCCTTGCCAACACTGACAAAAAAAAAAAAAAAAACAATGTTGGAGAATAATTTAATATGTTTCCTGATGCATGGATTATGTAACAAGATGTGGAATCTGCCCTATCCACTTACCTAAAACCAGGCACACCTGACAAAATTCTGCATCTCAGAAATTCATTTTGTACCCTGGAATTGAATTTCTCTAAAGCATGCCATTGTGCCTGGTGGTAGACGCAAAGTAAAAAAAAAAAAAAATTATTGCTGCTCTTTTCTGCCAGTTTCAAAACTATTTGTAAAATTTGTTACAAAAAACCGTGTGTGGAACACAACATTCATAATTTCTAGAAATGAGACCTTCAGTTCTCCAATCTGTCCACTGCAAAACCAATGCCTGTGTGTGCACACTAAATAGTGTTATTAGAAGCACCAAGACTTTCTACTGCCCATGCCGCAAAGTTTTCACTTCTCTGGACAATCAAAATTCAGGAAGTTTCAGAGGCCAAGGGTCTGCCAAGATCACCACAGAACCACAGCCTGAACTACAGTCAGTCTCATTCAAAGCAATTCAGGCTGAGATATCTCAGCAGCCTGCTCTTCTTGTCCTGGGGACAATGGCCCCACACTCAGCATGACATGGCCTCTGGTCTCTCACAGTTCTTTAGAGCTACATCAGAGGAAAATCACAGAACAAACCCATAAACTACTTCCCACTGTTGCTCCTGACTGCTAGGCCTGCCCAGAGTCCCTCATTAGCTTGAACAATGGAGCTGAGTCTCAGGATAGTAGTAGTTACTCTACCAGTGGATCAAATATCAAATAGTGCAGATAGCAGAGGCATTCTAGCTTTGCCCTAACCCCTATGGGCACACAGAACCCTAATGTTGTTACAAATGAATGAAAATCCCAATTATTCTATTTTAAAACCTGCTCGCGAAGAGAGGCAGAGAAAGCACCCATCTGACCCTGCTACTCACCTCACCTCCAAGAGAAAAAGCCCCACAAGCTCACCAGCTCAGATGACAGCTCAGGGGGGATAGGCCAAAGGAACCCAAGGCCAAAGGCTTTCTACTTCAAAGCTCAAAAAGCCCAAAATCTACCAAGCTAAAATTCCTTCTACTTTTACACTCTGTCTTAAATACATTTCAGCTGAAAGTTCCACTTACTCTTTAATCCCTATCAGCTGGTTTCTTGCTTTGCCTCTTTACCTAGGGTTAACATTATTTTATCCTGTGCACAGAGAGGTTTTGAATTAAAGGTATGTTCCAGGGCTGACAGAATCATATCATAATCACCTGTTTAGAATAAACAGACAGTCCTTGGAATTAAGGTTTGTGTTAGGGTTCAACCATACCAAACAAAGCACAGGTTTTCACAGTTCACAATCTAAGGGATCACACTGGGATCAAATATCCTGCAACATCCTCATCTTGGAAATGTTTTAAAATACAATCTTCCACTGTACCAGGGCGCCTGCTCATCTTCCCAGACATTCCATTACATGATCAGTGTCCAGTGCAGTCACCTCTACCTCATAGTTGGGAAGTCCTTCAGACAAACTTCAGTCAAAGCCAAATAGTAACAACCATTAAAGAAACAAATGGCCATGAATTTGAAAGCAAGGAGTAGTTAATGGGAGATCAATGAAAATGAGAAATAAAACAAAAAGGATATGGGTGTACCTAGGAATGTTGGAGTAGAAAGTTCATTATAGATAGATGAGAGAACATAGTCAGACACAGGGACATCTGGGACAGTGTAAAGTTGACATGACCCTGAGCTATGTGAGATGAGAGGAGAGAGGGAAGTGGAGAGCCAGAACAAAGGGCCAGGAAGATAAATGATAAATGAAAAATACCAGGTAACCAAAATGGTTGGAATACATAAGGGAGGACAGCTGGGAGGAGGGCAGCTCAACTCCTGGGCTAGAGAATTGTGATTGACACCCATACCTTGTAACAGGTAAGGACTGAGGGATGCTGGGAGAACCTGACAGCCAAATCTGCTTTGATTGTTAAGTAGCCACCTTAAGGATTTATCCCATCATTTGAGACGTAAGAGTAGAGAGGAATGAGAAGGTTGAAACAATTTCATTATAATCTTAAAAAGTATTTTTAAAAGTTGAAAATGGCTTTATGGTCCAATATTCTTCAGGGAATTCAAGTATATACTAGAGCACACAAAGTATTACTCACACCTTTTCTCTCTCAGGTTGTGCATTTTCAAATGGGGGGAGGGGAAAGCATTCCTGTTAGGCACTACCACCCCACTTTGTCCAGATCTTCTGTGTTTGAACTAGTGTAACTGTAAAAATTTGCTTTCCAGAAACAAGTTCAGCAACTAATCCATATTCTTGATTCTCTTTGTGTATAACTCCCAGCCCTAAGCATACACTTTTCACATTTACTGACCATCTAAAATTGATTACCATTATCATTGCCATCTTCCCTCTTCCCCCTCTCTTTCTGTGTTATGACAACACCAGCTTCAAAGTAGGTCAGTGAACTCAATTCTTACACAGGTCCCTCTTTATTTGTAATCACCCTCCTCCGAACAAACAAACAAACAAACAAACAAAACCCAGGAAGGTCAGTGGACACTCATTCGCTGATCTCTTTTACCTCACACTGACCAGTCAGGGCCCACCTGAAAGGAGTTGAAGGATTATGTTCTAGGCACTGGACAGTAGAGGTAGCATTCAGTGTTTAAATAAAGTGTAAGCTACATAACATGATATGCAGGAGATACTGCTTTAAACAAAAACAAAAATCAAAGCACTAGAGAAAAAGGAATGGAATTCTCAATGACTGGGGATTATCAGAGAATATTAACGAATAAGAGAGTAGAGCAGTGATGCATCAACAAAATAAAATTTAATAATACCAACAACTGACTTATTTATTTATTTATTTATTTATTATGTATAAAGTGTTCTGCATGCATGTACACTTGCACACCATAAGAGAACACCAGATCTCATTATAGATATTGTGAGCCACCATGTGGTTGGTGGGAATTGAACTCCTGACCTCTGGAAGAGCACCCAGTGCTCTTAACCTCAGAGTTGAAAAAGAAAACACATAGGCATACTGACTTTGAAAAACACAGGCTATTCTCTTGTAGAGGGAAAGCCATTAATAAGATACTGTTTGATGTTGTTCCTGTGTACAATATTAGCTGCTGAGACCTGTAACCTGACAAAGCATTAGTCAATGGCCTGTTTCTCAAATTTGAACTGGCAGAACTGTGTCAATGAGGATTGTACATATGGGCATAGGACAGTCCCTTAATTCAAAATTCAATATTCACTGGATCAAGTTACCTGACATAAACTATACAGCCATCAATCTGGTCTGTTTTCATTCGCATTCATAAATTAATAAATATATGTTGGGAAGTTACAAATTAAAAAAACCTCACCCTGCTACATTTCTAGATAATCCTGGAGAGCAAACATGAGTTTCCCGGAATCCTAATCTCTAACAGGCCTGGTTAGCATATTACTTATTTGTGGAGTATTTTACAGACATTCTTCCCTCAGCTAAATTCTATCTGGGACCACTAGTTTCTCAGCAATAGTAAATCCTTTATATCATTGGTTCTACTCTTCTATATCACAGCTTAATATTGGAGTACTCCCTGACACAGGACATACCATTTACAACCTCCACAAAATTCAAATGTATCTTTAGAACTGAGAGAACCTATCTGTCACCCCAAGGTCACCAGGAACTAGGCCTAAAAGGTCACCTCAAGGTCACCAGCTAGTGAGTCTGCCCCAAGGTCACCAGGAATTGGGCCATGGGTCACCAATTCCAAAAACAATGTTGTAAGAGTCCCTATCCAAGGAACATCCTGAGGATAACCACAAGGATGGGAAATATCTTATAGCAAAATGGGGCATTTGTGCTGAGCAGCCTACCAACCTTGTAGTAGAATATTAATGACACAGAAAATACCTAACATTCCTGAGGCCAATGTTAACTCGCTCAATGTTAATTATCTTAGCTAGCCAATCACTCTGTAAAAAGCTTGCCCTTATTTAATGTCACCCAATCCTGTAACTGTCGAACTGGAACTTCCTGGTCCTTCCTAAAACCCCAATCAAACCCTGCCATGTAGCTGCTCAGGGCTCTCCTCTCTGATCCACTGTGTTGGTGATGATGGAGAAACCCAGCTTAAGTTCAAATAAAACTCTTTGCTCTTACATATGTCGTCCAGCTCCTTATGATCTTTGGGGACCCTAAGATCTAGGTGTAACATTTGGGGTCTCATATTGGATCCCCAAGTCTCCCAAGCACCCCTGGCACATGGGGCTGAACAACAGCCCGTAAGTGAGCACTCTGTCTAGGTCTTTCTCTGTGTTTCTCTAGTTTCTTTTTTAGGGCCTTGGGGCAAAATTTGTAATCTGTGTGGTCAGAAAGGTTAGAGCTGATGCTTTGGACAACTGTGGGCCAGAGGGTGTCTGGAAGTCTTTGTAGAACCCCCACTCGAAGGGACAAATCTGTAAAGGGTTGAGCACCGAGTTTTCTGTGTTCCCTAGACCTCAGAGATGACGAATGTGCCCCTATCTGTAAAGGGTGGTAGAGTGCCCAGTTTTCTGTGATCTCTGGATCTTTGGACAAGGACAATGCAGGTAGCTCCTGCATCAGGGATTTGCTAATATCCTACATTCATTTTTTTTCCACTGCAAGAGTGGTGGAATCTGCTGTCTGGCTCTGTGTATTTTTTTGTTGAACAAGCTGTTGAATAGCTGTTTGTGTCTTGTTTAACTGTTTTGTCTATCACTGCCATTTTTTTTGTCTCTGGGACTGACTGAGGACATGGGACAGAATCATTCTATCCCTCTAGACTTGATTCTTTCCCATTTCAGGGAAGCTTGAGCCATGCTCCACAAGCACCAGTGATAGTGGCGAGGAGGTGCCAAGGGATGGATACAGTATGTGGAGCCCCAGGCTTGGTACCTCTGCCAATGTTCTCTGGTCTCTGGTCTGGCAGAGCTTATCCACTACTCTGGCCTTGGGTCTGGCAGAGCGTGTCCCCTGCTCTGGACTCTGATCTCGCAGAGATTTGCTGCTGCTGTGGTCTCTGGTCTGGCAGAGTTTGCCTGGTGCTTTGGCCTCTGGTCTGGCAGAGATCAACAGATATCTTGTTGCTCCATTCTCTGGTCTGGTTGAATGCAGGTCACCATTCTAAACTCCGGGGTAAGTGGGTTGATCCTGATTTCAGGTAGGCCATCACTAATGGAACAGGATAGAGGGCCCATAGAGAGACAGGCCACTGTTCTGAGTTTTGGGATTTTCTCCTTCTTCCATTCTCTTTGAGCACATTTTAACCAGTACATTTTTTTTCCTTTGTGGTTTTGTTTGCTTGTGATGGTCTCAGTGGGGCAGTGATCAAACAGCTGTGCTCCATGGTGACTTTGCCTTCCTCATGATCCCAACACTACAAGCTGGGGCACCTCTGGTCATCAGTGGGAACACATATTTCCACACGTTTGGCTAGGAAGGCTTGGTTGGAGAGAGGTCTGTGTGCAGAAAATCCTGCTGGGATGGACCTTGTTGCCTCATTGCTATCTCTATGAGGAAGGTCGTTGACCTGAGGTTAGCTCTGGCTTGGAACAGTGACCGCCAAATAATGTTCTTAGTTGAAATGTATTGTAGTTATTACTCTTATTATTATTTGGTTAGGGTCCCCTGTAGCCAAGGCTGGCATGAAACTAAACTCTTATAAGATGACCTTGAATTTTTGATCCTTCTGCTCCACCTCTTATCAACTGAGCTATACCCCCAATCCCACAAACTTCTTTTTTTTTTTTTTTAAATTTGAGCCATAGGTGGCTGCAACAAGGAAGTGAACTAAACCCAAATTAGGAAGGATTGTCTGCACTGAGCTCCTGGGTCTGAGCCTGTGTACTGCCAAGAATACCCACCTGAGCACTTTGACATATGACTTATTAGCCTGTCTGCACATATGAGATTGTCACCCTGTGAACCAGGCCAATTCATTTTTTAGACGAGGTCTCAGACTGGCAACTAGAAGAATTTTGTTAGAAAATCATAGAAAGCACATGTATGATTGTCGTTTGCATGGGTGGGGAACCTCTGTCAGTGTGCTCCCCAAAGTAAGCAGGAGGGGAAGATGAGAAATTCACCATGTCTAGATATCTAAAACCTTCCCCCACTGCAAGAAAAAAAAAAAAAAATAACTAGAATGCATTTGCGGTTCAAGGTCTAAAAGTGAGGCAGCAGGGGTCCTTTTGGCAATGCTTTCTCAGAATTGCATCCATTCAAGTGCAATGTTTGTAAATTCACACTGAGCAAGGAAGGAAAGGAATGGGATGGAAAGGGAGGGGAAAAAGGGGAGGGAAGGGAAGAAACATGTTCAAAATCTTCCTGGAAAGAAAACAGAAATGAAAAAAATCCTGTTTAATGAAGTTCTACATTTGTGTGTTTGCCCAAGAATTCTTAAGTTGTGTTTATATGTACATCCTTTCATCATATATGTATATATATATATATGATATACATATATATATATGATATACATATATATATATATATATATATATATATGTGTGTGTGTGTCTGTATGTGTGTGTGTGTATATACTCTAAACGCTTGCTGAATAATGGTGTTTCCATGTCTTCCTCACATTTCAACTGAATTATTTTTGGGCCCAAAATCTAAACCTAATTATGATCAATATTTAGAGGTTTTGCTTCTTTTGAATGTGTGGTTTTATTTTCTTAGTTAACACTATGTACACCAAGGTCATTATACTTGGGTCTCTAAAAAAGTAATGTAAAAAAATAAATAGCATTAATAATGTTAATGACTAAAATGAAGGTAACTAAGTGATTGTACAATGAACTCAGATGTTCACTTCAGACATGTCATTTTATGATGATTTTTTTTTTTTTGATGAGGCACAAAAATGCCTGTTAAGCTTAGGGCTTGTTTACAACATTCTCTTGAAAACAAGGTTCAAGATGCATGCTGAAGTCATAACATCAAATGATGTACAGAGAGGACACAATCAGCTTTGCTAATATAGTCTCCTTGGGATAAGTATGGAGGGATGCAAAGCCCAGGACATTTTCTGAGGATCTGACCTCTCATAAAAATTAATGAAAACATAGACGCTTTGCAGAAAATGAACATGTACATGAAACCAACTATGTATAAAGCAGGTAGAATTATTGTCATGAGAGGGACCAGGTTAAAAACTAACACCAAATAAGTAGCACTGTTGCTGTGCCTGTAATTTCTATCTTATCTGGAAGGCAGAGACAGGAAGACTGTTAACCCCTGTATTTAAGGCAGAGCATCTGCATAAAGAAAAGCAATGCTTTGCCTCTCCTGTTCCTTTTCATCCTCCTCCTCTTCCTCCTCTTTCTTTACCTCATATATGTGAAGTAAATGTTCTACCTCTGAGCTATATTCCTAGTTTCTGTACAAAACAGACAGATATAGTCTTTGAATATCATAAAGCCAGGTGCTAAATCTCACTAAAGCTGAAAGGAAGTAACTTGTTATGGGATAAATGAAAGACAACACAGAGAAGGCAACAGGCATAGCGGAGGCTGTCCTAGTAACAACAGTAACAGAACAAAATAAAGACTTCAGGAGAAGCTTATTGCAGTTGGTACAATGGCTGGCATTAACAAATAAAATGCTATGTGCTCCCATCCTCCAGGTGGGAATTCTGTATTACTATCAGTTTATGATGACTTTGTTAAAGGCATATATTTGTTAAAAGGGTTATTTGCCCTTCCCCAGATAGTTACTGTTTGTGAATTAGGTACCCAATACTGTGCTAATTCCTGAACATACAAAAATGATTCATGCAAACACTATTCTTTCTCTATAAGCTTACAGTCTTGTGGGGTAATCCACCATAAACAAACCCATAGACCATACATAGAAATGTATACATCACTATAAATTCCATTGTGAAACCTAAAGAAAAGCAAGAGGGGCCTAACATCCCAGAAGGAATAAAGAACATACATATTCAAAGGCTGAGAGTTGAGAATATTTTAGTTTAGTAGGGGAAATGAAAGAAGGTGAATTTGTTTGGAATATACTAGGAAGAAGAAAGGAATAATAATAATAATAATAATAATAATAATAATAATAATAATTTTAGGGGATGCCAGAGGGTCTGAAGACATGGCTCAGTGATGAATATTACCTCCTGTGGGTATGGAGAGATGACTCAGCTGCTCTTGAATAGGTCATGAGTTCAATTCCCAGTAATCACATGGCAGCTCACAAACAACTATAATGAAATCTGGTGCCCTCTTCTGGCATTCATGTGTACATGCAGATGAAACATTGTGTATGTAATAAAAATAAATCTTAAACAAATCATTCTCTGCTTCTTTTTTTGCAGAGTTTCTAGCATGTCCATGGTGGTTGACAATCTTCTCTAGTTCCTGTGTCAGGGAATTTGATGTGATATGACCTCCTGGGATATAAGGCTTACATGTGGTACACTTATATACACACAAGTAAAATAATCTTATCACTCATCTACACAAAAGATAAAAATGCCATCCCTCAAAAAAAAAAAAAAAAAGGAAGTCAGTGGGCGTAGTGGAAACAAACAAACAAGATCATAAAGCAAGTGTGGTGACACATGCCTGTAAATGGAGCATTAGAAAGGTCAGGAATGAAGGTCGACTTGTACTATCTGAAACTGTCTCAAAAACAAAACAGCAGCAATAACAAAATCACACAAGAAGCTGAATGCCTGGGATGATTTGGGACATCGAATTTTTTTTTATCTTAATTCTTGGCTACATAGGAAGCTATTGAGGAATGTAGTTGTTTGTATGAAAATGACCCCTACAGACTCAAATGTTTGAAAATCTGGTCCCCATTTGATGGAACTGTTTTGGACAAATTAGGAAGTGTGATCTTGTTGAAGAGGTGTGACACTGTGGGTGGGCTTTGAGGTTTTAAAATCCCACACCATTCTCAGTTAGCTCTTTGCCTCACACTTGTAGATCAGGATGTATGCTCTCAGCCAATGTTCTCTCTGGTTCTCTGCCTGCTATTCCTGTCTGCCAACATGGTCCCTGCCGTGATGGTCATGGACTTACCCTCTGAAACTCTAGGTACCCAAAAAACCATTGCTTCTATGAGCAGCCTTGGTCATGATATCTTAGCACGGTGATAGAAAAGTAAGTAAGACAAGGGGTTTGAAAACATGAGAGAAATGCTTTGATGTACACTTATTTCAAAGATCCCTTTGTCCTGTCAAATTAATAGTAAGATTTCAGAAATTTCAGGCCTCAGAGTGTCCTGACCCAGAAGGCAGAACCTACTTGGTGGGGCCGAGGGGCGGGCGCAAGGGGCAGAGCAGGCGCACTGCGCGACTCTATTGTCAAGCATGGCCAAAGCGCCGTTGCTATGGATACAGATGCTGAAGGGAAAACGCTGAGCTGGTCCTGGGCCTGGTGGGCAGCGGCAGCGAGGGTTGGCTATGGGAACCTTCTTCCCGAGCGTGGTGGCGGCTGTCGTGGCTCGGCTAGTGGATTACTTCAACGTGGTAGGCTGAGACCAGGAGAAGCCAGGTTGGGAGAAGCCAGGTTTAAAGGTGTGGGGCGGGCGCCGCCTGGGCTCCGCCTCTGCCCCGGGCTCCGCCTCCGTCCCCACTAAGCTCCGCCTCCGCAGCAGGCTCCGCCCCCAGGTTCGGCCTCCGCCCCACTAGGCCCTGCCTCTGCTCCCCCGGGCTCTGCCTCCCATCGCCCCCGAAGTCCTCCCCCGTTCCCGCTCCGGGCTCCGCCTCCGCTCTCGGGGTCCGCCTCCGTCCCCCAGGCTCCGCCCACGCCCGCGGGCTCCTAACCCTCCTCTGCCTCTGGGATCCACCTCCGCCCCCAGCAGCCATCCAGTGGGCTAGGTGGTGCTGGGCCTGGCATCTTGGCTGGTAGGCGGAGAGGAAGGAGGGTAGGGTCCCGCGGTTGAGGAGCGGCGGGTCCACGGGTGTCAGCCGACACGGAGCGGTTGAGCCTGGCTGGCTGTGGGCGGGGCGAGGCTGAGGCTGTGCAGTTGGGGATGGCGAGCTGGGCGGGTCGGGAGAGCCCGCCCAGGTTCTGCCAAGAGCTTCTGTGGAGGCTGCTGGTACCTGGGACCGCGCCCTTGGGCCGCAGGGGTTGGGAAGGCAGGAGAACACTTTGAGGATTTCCTAGGGATACACTTGTGCCCTACATCCAGAGGAAGAGTGATGCTGTGGCCAGGCCTCCTGGAAAGGAAGTGGAGAGTCATGTGCTACCGCCTGCTTGCCTTGGGGGAGGCAGAGTGGGGGAAGCTTGGACATTCCGGTCGAACTAAGGCAGGGTAATTGGAAAGGCCACAGGATACGTGCAGATTCCTAGGAACATTTTTTTCCTCTTTTTTTTTTATTTTTCATCAATTACACTTTATTCATTCTGCATTCCCCATAAGCTCCCTCCTCCCCTCCCAATCCCACCCTCCCTCCTCCCTCTGCTCCTCCCTCCCTCCTCCTTCGGATCCTAGTCTATCAGTTCACATCAAAAGTGGGTGCATTGTCCTCTAATATGGCCTGGTAAGGCTGCTCCCCTGGGGGGAGGCGATCAAAGAGCAGGCCAATCAGATTATGTCAGAGGCAGTCCCTCTTCACATTACTATGTAACCCAATTGGACTCTGAACTGCCCTGGGCTACATCTGTGCAGGCGGTCTGGGTTATCTCTATGAATAGTCCTTGGTTGGAGTATGAGTCTCTGGCAAGTTCCCTGTGTTCAAATTTTCTGGTTCTGTTGCTCTCCTTGTGGAGACCCTGTCCTCTCCAGCTCTTACTATTTCCCAGTTCTACATAAAATTCCCTTCACTCTGCCCAACAGTTGCCCATCAGGCTCAACATCTGCTTTGATAGTCTGTAAGGAAGAGGCTTTCAGAGGCCCTCTGTGGGAGGTTCCTAGGTTGTTTCCTGTTTTCTTCTTCTTCTGATGTCCATCCTCTTTGCCTTTTCGGATGGGGATTGGACATTTTAGTTAGGTCCTCTCTTGCTTAGTTTCTTTAGATGCACAGGTTTTAGTGGGTTTGTCCTATGTTGTATGTCTATATGAGTGAGTATATACCATGTGTGTCTTTTTGCTTCTGGGACAACTCACTCAGGATGATCCTTTCCAGATCCCACCATTTACCTGCAAATTTCATGATTTCCTTATTTTTCATTGCTGAGTAATATTCCATTGTGTAGATGTACCACAGTTTCTGCATCCATTCTTCAGTTGAGGGCATCTGGGATGTTTCCAGCTTCTGGCTATTACAAATAAAGCTGCTACAAACATGGTTGAGCAAAAATGTCCTTTTCTGTACTTGATCCTCTTTTGGGTATATGCCTAGGAGTGGTATGGCTGGATCTTGAGGAAGCACTATTCCTAATTGTCTGAGAAAGTGGCAGATTGATTTCCAGAGTGGTTGTACAAGATTACAATCCCACCAGCAGTGGAGAAGGGTTCCCCCTTCTCCACAACCTCTCCAGCATGTGTTGTCACTTGAGTTTTTGATCTTGGCCATTCTCATGGGTGTAAGGTGAAATCTCAGGGTTGTTTTGATTTGCATTTCCTAATGGCTAGTGAGGTTGAGCATTTCTTTAAGTGCTTCTCTGCCATTCGGTATTCCTCTACAGAGAATTCTCTGTTTAGCTCTGTTCCCCATTTTTAAGGGGAATACTTTGTTTGCTTGTTTTCATCTTCTTTTATTTCTTTATATATACTGGATATGAGTCCTCTGTCAGATAAAGGGTTGGTGAAGATTCTTTCCCAATCTGTAGGTGGTCGCTTTGTTTTGATGACGGTGTCCTTTGCTTTACAGAAGCTTTTCAGTTTCATGAGGTCCCATTTATTGATTGTTGCTCTTAGAGCCTATGCTGTTGGTGTTCTGTTCAGGAAGTTTTCCCCTGCACCAATGAGTTCTAGGGTTTTCCCCACTTCTTGTTCAAGCCGATTTAATGTGTCTGGTTTTATGTTGAGGTATTTGATCCACTTGGACTTCAGTTTTGTGCAGGGTGATAAGTGTGGATCTATTTTCATTTCTCTACATGTGGACATCCAGTTGGACCAGAACCATTTGTTGAAGATGCTATCTTTTTTTTCCATTGTATGGTTTTGGCATCTTTGTCAAGGATCAGGTGTCCATAAGTGTGTGGGTTTATTTCTGGGTCCTCTGTTTGGTTCCATTGATCCACCATTCTGTTTCTATGCCAGTACCATGCAGTTTTTAAAACTGTTGCTATATAGTACAACTTAAGATCAGGGATGGAGATACCTCCGGAAGATCTTTTATTGTAGAGGATTTTTTAGCAATTCTGGGTTTCTTGTTATTCCATATGAAGTTGAGAATTTTTCTTTCCAGGTCAGTAAAGAATTGTGTTGGTAATTTGATGGGCCTTGCATTGAATCTGTAGATTGCTTTTGGTAAGATGGCCATTTTTACTATGTTAATCCTGCCAAGCCATGAGCATGGGAGATCTTTCCATCTTCTCATATCTTCTTCTAGTTATTTCTTCAGAGATTTGAAATTTATTTCATACAAGTCTTTGACTTCCTTGGTTAGGGTTACTCCGAGGTACCTTATGTCATTTGTGGCTATTGTGAAGGGTGTTGTTTCCCTAATTTCTTTCTCAGCCCTTTTGTCTTTTGTTTACAGGAGGGCTACTGATTTTTTTGAGTTAATTTTGTATCCAGACACTTTGCTGAAGGTGTTTATCAGCTGTAGGAGTTCCCTGGTAGAGTTTTTGGGGTCACTCACGTATACTATCATATCATCTGCAAATAGTGATAATTTGACTTCTTCCTTTCCAATTTGTATGCCCTTGATCTCCTTCAACTGTCTTAATGCTCTAGCAAGGACTTCCAGTACTATGTTGAAGAGATATGGAGAGAGTTGGCAGCCTTGTCTTGTCCCTTATTTCAGTGGGATTGCTTTAAGTTTTGCTCCATTCATTTGATTTTGGCTATAGGTTTGCTGTATATTGCCTTTACTATGTTTAGATATGTGCCTTGTATCCTGATCTCTCCAATACTTTAAACATGAATGGATGTTGGATTTTGTCAAAGGCTTTTCAGCATCTAGGTGATTATCATGTGTTTTTTTTTTTCAATTTGTTAATATGGTGGATCACATTGATGGATTTCCGTATATTGAACCATCCCTGCACACCTGGGATGAAGCCTACTTGGTCATGGTGGATGATATCTTTGATGTGTTCTTGTATTCGGTTTCTGAGTATTTTGTTGAGTATTTTTGCATCAATGTTCATAAGAGAGATTGGCGGAAATTCTCTTTCTTTGTTGAGTCTTTGTGAGGTTTAGGTACCAAGGTGACTGTGGCTTCATAGAATGAATTTGGTAGTATTCCTTCTGTTTCTATTTTGTGGAATAGTTTGAAGAGAATTGGTGTTAGCTCTTCTTTGAAGGTCTGGTAGAATTCTGCGCTGAAGCCATCTGGTCCTGGGCTTTTTTTGGATGGGAGACTTTTGATGACCACTTCTATTTCTTTGGGGGATATAGTTCTATTTAGTTGATTTACATGGTCCTGATTCAGCTTTGGTAAGTCAAATCTATCAAGAAAATTGTCCATTTCATTTAGATTGTCAAATTTTGTGGCATATAGACTTTTGAAGTAAGTCCTAATGATTGTTTGGATTTCCTCAGTGTCTGTAGTTATATCCCCCTTTTCATTTCTGATTTTGTTGATTTGGGTGGTGTCTCTCTGCCTTTTAGTTAGCCTGGCTAAGGGTTTGTCGATCTTGTTGATTTTCTCAAAGAACCAGCTCTTGGTTTCATTGATTCTTTGAATGGTTTTATTTGTTTCCAATTGATTGATTTCAGCCCTGAGTTTGATTATTTCCAGCCATCTACTCCTTCTTGGTGTGTCTGCTTCTTCTTTTTCTAGGGTTTTTAAGTGAGCCATTAGGGTGCTTGAATGAGCTGTCTCGAATTTCTTCTTGAACGCTCTTAGTGCTATGTACTTTCCTCTTAGCACTGCTTTCATTGTGTCCCACAAGTTCGGGTATGTTGTGTCTTCATTTTCATTGATTTCTAGAAAGACTTTAATTTCTTTCTTTATTTCTTCCCTGACCCAGCTGTCATTTAGTAACAAGTTTTTCAGTTTCCATGTGTGTGTAGGCTTTTTGTTATTTCTGTTATTGTTGAGGTCCAGCTTTATTCCATGGTGATCAGACAAGATACATGGGATTATTTCAATCTTCTTGTATCTGTTGAGGCTTGCTTTGTGACCCACTATATGGTCTATTTTGGAGAAGGTTCCATGAGGTACTGAGAAGATGGTAAATTCTTTTGTGTTTGGGTGTAAAGTTCTGTAAATGTCTGTTAGGTCCATTTGATTCATGACCTCTGTCAGAGACATTGTTTCTTTTGTTTAATTTCTGTTTTGTTGACCTGTCCTTTGTTGAGAGTGGGGTGTTGAAGTCTCCCACTATTAATGTGTGGGGATCTATATGTGCTTTAAATTTTATCAATGTTTCTTTCACAAATGTGGGTGCCCTTGTATTTGGGGCATAGATGTTCAGGATTGTGATGTCTTCCTGGTGGAATTTTCCCTTGATGAGTATGAAGTGTCCTTCCCCATCTCTTTTGATTAATTTTGGTTGAAAGTCTATTTTATCAGATATTAGAATGGCTACTCCTGCTTGCTTCTTGGGTCCGTTTGCTTGGAAAGTCGTCTTCCAACCCTTTACCCTCAGGTAATGTCTATCTTTGTGTCTTAGGTGTATTTCTTGTATGCAACAGATTGCTGGGTTTTGTTTACGTATCCATTCTGTTAATCTGTGTCTTTTTATTGGAGAGTTGAGTCCATTGATGTTGAGAGAGATTAATGACCAGTGGCTGCTAGATCCCTTGATTTTGATGTTGGCTGTGGTCATCAGGTTGTGTGCTTGGTTGCTTTTTGTTTTACTGAAGTGAGGTTATTTATTTCCTGTGTTTTCTTGAATGTAGCTAGTTTTCTTGGGTTGTATTTTCCCTTCCAGTGTCTTCTGTAATGCTGGATTTGTTTGTAGGTATTGTCGAAATTTGTTTTTGTCATTGAATATCTTGTTTTCTCCATCTATGAGGACTGAGAGTTTTGCGGGGTATAGTAGCCTGGGCTGACATCTGTGTTCTCTTAGGGTCTGCATGATATCAGTCCAGGCCCTTCTGGCTTTCATAGTCTCTGTTGAAAAGTCAGGTGTGATTCTAATGGGTTTGCCATTATATGTTACTTGGCCTTTTTCCCTTGCATCTTTTAGTATTTTTTCTTTGTTCTGTATGCTTACTGTTTTGATTATTATGTGGCGGGAAGATTTTCTTTTCTGGTCAAATTTGTTGGGTGTTCTGTAGGCCTCATCTATTCTAATTGGCCTTTCCTTTAGCTTGGGGAAATTTTCTTCAATGATTTTGTTGAAAATATTTTCTGGGCCTTGGAGAAGGGAGTCTTCTTTTTCCTCTATACCTATTATTCTTAGGTTTTGTCTTTTCATATTGTCTTGCATTTCTTGGACGTTCTGTGTCAGGAATTTTTCGGATTTAACATTTTCTTTGACAGATACATCGATTTCTTCCATTGTATCTTCTACACCTGAGATTCTTTCTTCCATCTCTTGTAGTCTGTTGGTTATGCTTACCTCTGTAGTTCCTGTTTTCTTCCCTAGATTCTTCCTTTCTATTATTTCTTCCATTTGTGTTTTCTTTAATTTTTCCAATTCTATCTTCAGGTCTTGAGTTGTTTTGTTTACTTCCTTCACCTGTCTGATTGTACTTTCCTGTTTTTCTTTTAGTTCCTTCAACTCTGTTTCTATCATTTCATTCAGTGTTTTAAGCATTTCCTTTCTAAATGCCATAAACTGTTTGGCTGCAGCTTCCTCTGTTTCTTTACAGATGGCAATATTCTGTTTGAGTTTATCTTCCTCTATGTCTTTACGAATCTTATTTGTTTTCTCTGTTATCATCTTCATGAGCATACTTGTTAGGTCATCTTCTTGGATTTCAGTTATGGTGGGGTGTCCAGGGCTACTTGCCCCTGGGTAACTGGGTTCTGGAGATGCCATATTGCTCTGTCTTTTGTTGCTTGAGCTTTTACACTGGCCTCTAACCATTGTGTTATCTTAGGTGTTTGGGGTTATTTTCTGGTGGTTCCTGGGGATCCTATGGTGGAGAGAATCCCCTTGGCAGAAAGCTGGTTTTTCCTGAAGGATGTCTTCTCAGCTTTTTGGGTATAGTCCCTGGATGGCTGGTGTTTTTTCAGGAGTTGCTCACCTCAGGGATATAGACCTGAGTGGTAACTGTGGTCTTTGTTAGTCGAGAGGGTTCTCCTCTCACCCAGGGAAGTCTTGAGGGCAGCTGCCCTGTTTCTGGGTTTCTTATTGTAAATTTAATGATCAGCTGCTGTGACCCAGTTGGACATCAGGCGCGCCTCAACTGTTTGTGCCTGTGTCTGGAGTACAGCTGAGTGCTGGCGCCTCGGCCCCACTTGACTGCTAGACTTTTTCTAGGGAAGGATTGGGTGATTTAGGTCAGTACAGTTTCCTTCCCCGTGGATTCTCTGGAGACACGGACTCCCAGTGTCTTTTTTTGCCCTGGTGCACACTGCTCAGTGTCCGCCAGCTGACTGGCCGCAGAAACTGCCTGTGCCTGGAGAACAGCTGTGTGATGGCGGCTCAGTCTCTGCCAGCTGTCTGGTGCGCAGAAACTGCCTGTGTCTGCCTTTGCGGCTTTTGGGAGCCTGAGTGCCTCCCTAAGCTGGGTAATTTTCTGGGGACCTTTTCAGCTTGGGGGTGAGCTGAGTGCTCTGAGATCAGACCTGCTGTTTCTATCTCTGGCGGCGAATCAGGCGCGCAGGCAGGCAGGGCTCTGTGCCGGAACCTGGGTCCCTGGCTCTGGCTCCGGGCTGGCTCCTGGGGTGCCCGTGGAATCTGCCCGAGTCTTTTCCAGGGGATGTCTGGGTGACCTAAGGGCGGTCCCAATCGTTTCCTGTACCCTGGGGTTATCTCTCGACTGAAAATTCCAGTCTCTGATAGTGTGGTGCACACGGTTCAGTCTGGGACCATGACCAGAGACACTGGCTTGTGGCTCTGGGCTGGGGCTGGGGCTGGCGGCCAGCAGCCAAACGTCTGGCAGAACCGGGTCTCTTCCGCGGTTTAGCCGGGTGAGTTAAAAGCTGATTGAATCCCCCACTGTGGGGTATCCTCTCACCTGGGAAACACAATCACTGTGTTTTATGGCCGGGACTTATGATTGCTGGTCACTGTGCTGATCCTGCTGTGCTGACAGTCAGAATGAGAGTCCTTCCAGTGCCGCCATCTTGCCTCCCAACAAATCTCCCCCATATTACTTCTTATTGTCATTGTCACCACAGTTTTCTTGATATGAGTACATGTAACAAAAGGCTTTGTTGAAACCAGTCAGATTATATTAGAAAAAATATTCATTATTTGAGATATAGCCTAACTTTTTGGAATCAATTGGAAACAGAATATGTCTACATAGCCACGGCTGTTTTAGAACTCAATCTGTGGATCTGGGCATGGTGGCACATACCTGTAATTCCAGAACTCAGGGAGGAAGAGGCAAGCAGATCTCTGTGACTTTAAGGACAGCCTGGTCTACAAAGTGAGTCCAACACATCCAAGGATACACAAGCAAATTTTCTCTCAAAAACAAACAAACTCCAGATACACCTGCCTCTGCCTCCTTCAGCAAATCCTACTGGCCTTCACCACCAGAACTGGAACTTGAAAGACAAATTCTCAACTTCATATGAAAAAACAAATAAACTCAGAATTGCCAAAATGATCCTATACAACAACCTATTGTCTGGAGGTATCTCCATCCCTTATCTCAACCTGTACTACAGAGCAATAGTAATAAAAACCACGTGGTACTGGCATAGAAACAGAATGGTGGCTCAATGGACTCAAATTGAAGATCAAGAAATAAACCCATACACCTACAGTTACTTGATTTTTGACAAACCAGCCAAAACCACATAACGGAAAAAAGACAGCATCTTCAACAAATGGTGCTGGTCTAACTGGATGTCTACATGTAGAACAATGCAAATACATTCATATTTAGCGCCCTACACAAAACTAAAGTCTGAGTGGATCAAAGACCTCAGTATAAAACCAGACACACTAAATTGGCTAGAAGAAAAAGTGGGGAAGAGCCTTGACCTCATTGGCACAGGAGACAACTTCCTGAACAGAACACCAACAGCACAGGCTCTAAGAACAACAATCAATAAATGGGATCTCATGAAACTGAAAAGCTTCTCTAAAGCAAAGGACACTGTCGTTAGAAGAAAAGGATAGCCTACACACTGGGAAAGGATCTTCACCAACCCTATATCTCACAGAGAACGAATATCCAGAATGTATAAATATCTGAAGAAGTTAAAAAGCAACCAAGTAATCCAAATAAAAGAAAAATGGTGTACAGAGTTAAACTGAGAATTCTCTGTACAATGGCAGAGAAACACTTAAGTAAATGTTCAATGTCCTTATTCATCAGGGAAATCAAAACTACCCTGATATTTTACCTTACACCCATCAGAATAGCTAAGATCAAAACTCAAGGGATGACACATGCTAGAGATATTGTGGAGAAAGGAGAACCCTCACTGACGGTGGGAATGTACCCTTGTACAACCACTTTGGAAATCAATCCAGCACTTTCTCAGAAAATTATGACTAGTGCTACCTCAAGATCCAGCTCTACCACTCCTGAGCATATACCCAAAAGATGCTCAAATATAGAACAAGGACATTTTCTAAACTATGTTTATAGCATTTTCTTAATAGCCAGAATATGGAAACAACCTAGATGGCCCTCAACAGAGGAATGGATATAGAAATTGTGGTATATTTATACAACGGAATACTACTCAGCAATTAAAAACAAGAAAATCATGACATTTGTAGGCAAATAGATGAAACTAGAAAATATCCTCATGAATGAGGTATCCCAGAAGCAGAAAAACACATATGTAATATACTCTCTTATAAGTATATAGTAGCCATATAAGGTGAACATACCAAAATGTATAGTACTAAAGAAGCTAAAACAAGGAGGACCCTATGTAAGAGGCTACAACCTTGATCAGAAGGACAAACAGGATAAGACTTTGGAAGTAGGGAACAGGACAGGAGCCTTCCACAGGGTCCACTGAAAGACTCTACCCATCAGGGTTTTGAAGGAGATACTGAGACTCATAGCCAAATTTTGAGCAGAGGGCAGAGATTATGGAAAAATGGGGAGATAAAAAGAGCTGGAAGGGACCGGTGCTCCACAAGGAGACTAACAGAGCCAAAAAACCTGGTCCCAGGGTGGCCTGCATAGACTGATACTCCAACCAACAACCATGGAGGGAGAGAACCTAGAAGCCCTGCACATAGGAAGCTCATAGGCTGCTCAATTTCCAAGTGGGTACCCTAGAAAGGGGTTCAGGGGAACTCTCTGAAATGGACTCAGTGGTCAGCCTTTCATAACCTCTTTTTGGGGGTGGGGGATGCAGCCTTACCAAGCCACAGAGAAAGATGCCATCCCTGATGAGACCAGATAAGCTAGCTTCAGATAGAAGAGGAGGAGTTCCTCCCCAGTCAGTGGACTAGGTGAGGGGTATATGAAGAGTGAGTCAGACTGGGAGGAGACTGGGATGGGGGTGGATGTGGGGGATACAGCTGAGATACAAAGTGAATAAATTGTAATAAATAATAAAAATGAAGCAAAATATTTGAAATAAAAATATTAAATAATAGCTTAAAATTTTTCCTGATTTATCTATAAATTATACATTTACTATAAGCATAATTTTCAAACCCCAAGAGGCCAAACTATAAAGAGAAAATCAAGAAAAACCATTAAAAAAGGGTGAAGGACATGGAAAAATTAAAATGGTGGAGAATAATAAAGTAAGTTTTAGAAGAATGTTCTATGTTCTGAGACTATTGCTTCAAGAACAAAAAAGAAATAAACTTTATCACATAAGGAAAAGCTGAAAGTATGTATTTTAAATCATCTGCACTATACAAAAAGCTATCAAAAAATTGTTGCAGCCTTCAGCTTTCAGTATACATGGAAGTAGTAACTATCACTAAATTTTCCAAGAAGCATCTCTTTGTAAATGTTCGCAGGCTGTTAGAGAATTCTAAGCCCAAAGGAGTGTGGACTCAATTTGCAAGTTTTGAACTAAATCACTGAGGTCTTTTTCCTTCTAAGTCTTAGTAAACTACAAAGAGAGCAAAGCTTAGATTTTTGGTAATCCTTACACAGTCAGAACGTTCTTGCATGCTGAATACACAGGCAACAACAAAAAGAATGAATGCTCTTGACAGAATTCCTCTAACTGTGATGCTCTGGCATATAGTAGAATTTCCAATCAACTGTGAACTGCTCACACACTTTTTCAAACATATGTTATATCAAAACCTTTCCCAGGCTGATCCGTGGGCACAAGGGTACCTGAGGCTGCGAGTCCCAGTCTCGGGGGGACCCCACGGGGAAGCAAGGTTGCGGGTCTGATCGCAGGTCACCCAGTCTTTCCCCGGAAGGTCTCTGCCGCCATTACAGCTGAGCTCCTACCGCATAGAGAGCTTTGCGCTCAGCTCAGTGGTACAGACAAGCTGCGCACCCCAGTACAACAGGGACTGGGAACCCCTGTCCAGAGAGGACCCCACAGGGAAGGAAGAAACCGTGCTGCTGGGGTTACCTAGGGAAAGTCTAGCAGCCTGCAGATCGCAAACAGGTGAGTACGCCCAGCCATCACAGATCTGGGCCCAAACAGGAGCACAGAGTAATTGGAAACTCAGCTCCCACAGACTAGCAGGTGGGCGCACACTCCGCTAGCCCAGAGGCCCGCTTGGTACCAACTACATCTTACAGGCAGAACTGTGTGCCCCAAGACACCAGAGCAGTACTCACCCACCACAGATTACCTCTTGGGTTCTGGGGCACAGAGCTCCAACCTCAGACTTAAAAAGACCGGGAACCCTGAGATCAACCCCCAGATAATGCTCCAAGGGGCAACCAGTTATTCCTAACAAAACCGACCAAACCACGGGACACACAGGTTACAACAGCTGACCACTAAATTTATAGCAAGAAACCCAGAAGGAGGGCAGCTGTCTCCAGGACTTCTCCCCATGAGAGGAGAGCCCTCTTGACTAATAAGGACCACAGTTACTACCCAGGTCTCTATGCCTGAGGTGAGATGTAGCAACTCCTGAAAAACACCGGACATCCAGTGACTATACCCAAAAAGCTGGGAAGGCTTCCTTCAGGAAAAACCAGCTTCCTGCCAAAGGGATTCTTTCCACTACAAGAGTCCAGGAACAACCAGAAACTAAATTCAAACAACTAAGATAGCCCAATGGGTAGAACACAGCGTAAAAGTTCAACCAACAAAAGCCAGAGTAATATGGCATCTCCAGAACCCAGTTATCCAGGGGCAAATAGCCCTAGACACCCCAGCATAAATGAAATTCAAGGAGATGACCTAACATCTATGCTCATGAAGAAGATAACAGAGGAAACAAATAAAATATGAAAAGAATTAAAGGAAGATAAAAACAAACAGATCATGGCTATCCGTAAAGAAATGGAGGAAATTAAAGACAAGGAGATTATGCCCATCCGTGAAGAAATATGGGAAGCTGCAGACAAACAGTCTGTGGCCTTTAGAGAGGAAATGCTTAAATCATTGAATGAAATAAAAGAAACAGTGGATAGTTCAAACAAACAGCTGAAGGAATTGACGGAAAAACATGAAAATACAGTCAGACAGGGGAAGGAAACCAACAGAATAGCTCAAGACCTGAAGATGGAATTGGAAAAAAAAAAAAAAAAAAAAAAAAAAAAAAAAAAAAAAAAAAAAAAAACACAAATGGAAGAAATTGTGGAGAGAAATAACTTAGGGAAGAAAGCAGGAAGTACAGAGGTTAGCATAACCAATAGGATACAAGAAATGGAAGAAAGAATCTCAGGTGTAGAAGATACAATGGAAGAAATAGATGTATCTGTCAAACAAAATGTTAAATCTAAAAACTTCCTGACACAGATCATCCAAGAAATTCAAGAAACATAAAAAGACAAAACCTAAGAATAATAGGAATAGAGGAAAAAGAAGATTCCCTGCACCAAGGCCCAGAAAATATTTTCAACAAAATCATTGAAGAAAATATCCCCAACTTAAAGGAGAGACCAATAAGAATACAAGAGGCCTATAGAACACCCAATAAATTAGACCAGAAAAGAAAATCCTCCTGCCACATAATCATCAAAACCATAAGTATACAGAACAAAGAAAAAATACTAAAAGCTGCAAGAGAAAAAGGCCAAGTAACATATAATGGCAAACCCATTAGAATCACACCTGACTTTTCAACAGAGACTATGAAAGCCAGAAGGGCCTGGACTGATATCATGCAGACCCTAAGAGAACACAGATGTCAGCCCAGGCTACTATACCCTGCAAAACTCTCAGTCCTCATAGACAGAGAAAACAAGATATTCAATGACAAAAACAAATTTCAACAATACCTACAAACAAATCCAGCATTACAGAAGACACTGGAAGGGAAAATACAACCCAAGAAAGCTAGCTACATTCAAGAAAACACAGGAAATAAGTAACCCCACTACAGTAAAACAAAAAGCAACAAAGCACACAACCGTATGACCACAGCCAACATCAAATTCAAAGGATCTAACAGCCACTGGTCATTAATCTCTCTCAATATCAATGGACTTAATTCTCCAATAAAAAGACACAGACTAACAGAATGGATGCATAAACAAAACCCAGCAATCTGTTGTATACAAGAAACACACGTAAGTCACAAAGATAGACATCACCTGAGGGTAAAGGGATGGAAGATGGCTTTTCAAGCAAATGGACGCAAGAAGCAAGCAGGAGTAGCCATTCTAATATCTGATAAAATAGTCTTTCAACCAAAATTAATCAAAAGAGATGGGGAAGGACACTTCATACTCATCAAGGGAAAATTCCACCAGGAAGACATGACAATCCTGAACATCTATGCCCCAAATACAAGGGCACCCACATTTGTGAAAGAAACATTGATAAAACTTAAACCACACATAGATCCCCACACACTAATAGTGGGAGACTTCAACACCCCACTCTCAACAAAGGACAGGTCAACAAAACAGAAATTAAACAAAGAAACAATATCTCTAACAAAGGTCATGAATCAAATGGACCTAACAGACATTTACAGAACCTTACACCCAAACACAAAAGAATTTACCTTCTTCTCAGCACGTCATGGAACCTTCTCCAAAATAGACCATATAGTGGGTCTCAAAGCAAGCCTCAATAGATACAAGAAGATTGAAATAATCCCTTGTATCCTGTCTGATCACCCTGGAATAAAGCTGAACCTCAACAACAACGGAAATAGCAATAAGCCTACATAGAAACGGAATAACTTGCTAGTAAATGACAGGTGGGTCAGGGAAGAAATAAAGAAAGAAATTAAAGTCTTCCTAGAACCCGATGTAAAGGAAGACACAACATACCCAAACTTGTGGGACACAATAAAAGCAATGTTAAGAGGAAAGTTCATAGCACTAAGTGCCTTCACAAAGAAATTCATGACAACTCATTGAAGCAACTTAATGGCTCATTTAAAAACGCTAGAAAAAGAAGAAACAGACACACCAAAAAGGAGCAGACAGCTGAAAATAATCAAACTCAGGGCTGAAATCAATCAATTAGAAACAAATAAAACAATTCAAAGAATCAATGAAACCAAGAGCTGATTCTTTGAGAAAATCAACAAGATCAACAAACCCTTAACCAAACTAACTAAAAGGCAGAAAGACACCACCCAAATCAATAAAATCAGAAATGAAAAGGGGGACATAACCAGAGATACTGAGGAAATCCAAACAATAATTAGAACTTACTTCAAAAGTCTATACGCAACAAAATTTGAAAATCTAAATGAAATGGACAATTTTCTTGGTCGATTCCACTTACCAAAGCTAAATCAGGACCAGGTAAATCAATTAAATAGTTCTATATCCCCCAAGGAAATAGAAGTAGTCATCAAAAGTCTCCCATCCAAAAAAAGCCCAGGACCTGGTGGTTTCGGTGCAGAATTCTACCAGACATTCAAAAAAGAGCTAACTCCAATTCTCTTCAAACTATTCCACAAAATCGAAAGAGAAGGACCATTACCAAAATCAATTTATGAAGCCAAAGTCACCCTGGTACCTAAACCTCACAAAGACCCAACAAAAAAGGAGAACTTCAGGCCAATCTCCCCTATGAACATTGATACAAAAATACTCAACAAAATACTCGCAAACCGAATACAAGAACACATCAAAGATATCATCCACCATGATCAAGTAGGTTTCATCCCAGGTATGCAGGGGTGGTTCAATATACAGAAATCCATCAATGTGATCCACCATATTAACAAACTGAAAGAAAAAACCACATGATAATCTCCCTATATGCTGAAAAAGCATTTGACAAAATCCAACATCCATTCATGTTTAAAGTATTGGAGAGATCAGGGATACAAGGCACATATCTAAACATAGTAAACGCAATATACAGCAAACCTATAGCCAACATCAAACTGAATGGAGAGAAACTTAAAGCAATCCCACCGAAATCAGGGACAAGACAAGGCTGCCCACTCTCTCCATATCTCTTCAACATAGTTCTGGAAGTCCTTGCTAGAGCATTAAGACAGTTGAAGGAGATCAAGGGGATACAAATTGGAAAGGAAGAAGTGAAATTATCACTATTTGCAGATGATATGATAGTATACGTGAGTGACCCCAAAAAATCTACCAGGGAATTCCTACAGCTGATAAACACCTTCAGCAAAGTGACAGACTTGTATGAAAAAAAAATCAAATCTCTGAAGAAAGAACTAGAAGAAGATATGAGAAGATGGAAAGATCTCCCATGCTCATGGCTTGGTAGGATTAACATAGTAAAAATGACCATCTTACCAAAAGCAATATACAGATTCAATGCAATGCCCATCAAATTACCAACACAATTCTTTACAGACTTGGAAAGAAAAATTCTCAACTTCATATGGAATAACAAGAAACCCAGAATTGCTAAAACAATCCTCTACAATAAAAGATCTTCTGGAGGTATCTCCATCCCTGATCTTAAATTGTACTATAGAGCAACAGTTTTAAAAACTGCATGGTACTGGCATAGAAACAGAATGGTGGATCAATGGAACCGAACAGAGGACCCAGAAATAAACCCACACACTTATGGACACCTGATATTTGACAAAGACGCCAAAATCATACAATGGAAAAAAGATAGCATCTTCAACAAATGGTGCTGGTCCAACTGGATGTCTACATGTAGAAAAATGAAAATAGATCCATACTTATCACCCTGCACAAAACTGAAGTCCAAGTGGATCAAAGACCTCAACATAAAACCAGACACATTAAATCGGCTTGAAAAAAAAGTGGGGAATAACCTAGAACTCATTGGTACAGGGGAAAACTTCCTGAACAGAACTCCAACAGGAAAAAAAATCTTAATGAAGTCCCACTTTTTGTATGTGTGCCCAAGAATTTTTTATTATTATTATTTATTTAATTTTTTGTGTTAAATATTTTTTTTTAATTTTTTAAACTTTTATTAATTACACTTTATTCACTTTGTATCCCCCCATAAACTCCTCCTTCCTCCCCTCCTAATCCCACCTACCTTTCCCTTTCTTCACGAATGCTCCTCCCCAAGTCCACTGATAGGGGAGGTCTCCCTTTCCTTCCTTCTGATCTTAGTCTGTTAGGTCTCATCAGGAGTGGCTGCATTGTCTTCCTCTGTGGCCTGAGATCAAACAGCAGGCCAATCAGTTTATTTTAGAGGCAGTCCTTCTTCCCATTACTATGTAACCCACTTGGACACTAACTGTCATGGGCTACATCTGTGCAGGGGTTCTAGGTTATCTCCATGCATGGTACTTGGTTGGAGTAAGAGTCTCTGGAAAGACCCTGGTGTTTAAATTTTCTCATTCTGTTGCTCTCCTTGTGGAGTTTCTGTCCTCTCCAGATCATACTATTTCCCACTTCTTTCATAAGATTCCATGTACTCTGCCCAACACTTGGCCATAAGTCTCAGCATCTGCTTTGATAGTCTGCAGGGCAGAGCCTTTTAGAGGGCCTCTGTGGAAGGTTCCTAACTTGTTACCTATTTTCTTCTTCTTCTGATGTCCATCCTCGTTGTCTTACAGGATAGGGATTGAGCGTTTTAGTCAGGATCCTCCCTCTTGATTAGTTTCTTTAGATGTACAGATTTTAATAGGTTTATCCTATATTATATATCTATATGAGTGAGTATATACCATGTGCCAAGAATTTTTAAGTTGTGTTTATGTGTACATTCCTTTCATCATATTTACATATATACTCTAAACGTTTGCTGAATAATGGTGTTTCAATGTTTTTCCCACATTTCAACTGAATTAGTTTTGGGCACTAAATCTGAATCCAATTCTTATCAATATTTGGAGGTTTTACTTGTTTTGAATGTGTGGTTTTATTTTCTTAGTTAACAGTGTATACACAGTCCCTTACACCGGGGTCATCATATTTGGCTCTCTAACAAAGTAATGAAAAACAATAAATAGTACTAATACTGTTAACGACTAAAATGAAAATAACTGAGTGCATTGTACAATGATCTCAGATGCTCTTTTCAGACAGGACATTTTATAATGAATTTTTTTTTCATGAGGCACCAATTCCTGTTAAGCTTAAGGCTTGCTTACAACATTCTCTTGAAAACAAGGTTCAAGATGCATCCTGAAGTCATAACATCAAATGATGTACAGAGAGGATATAATCACCTTTGCAGATATGGTCTCGTAGGGATAAGTATGGTAGAATGCAAAGCCCAGGAAAATTTCTGAAGAATGATTTTTCTGAGGATCTGACTTCTAAAAAACCTAATGAAAATATAGATTATTCCCAGAAAATGAACATGTACATAAAACCAACTACATATAAAGCAGGTACAGAGTAAATGTCAGAAGAGGGACCAGGTTAAAAACTAACACCAAATAAGTATCACTGTTGCTGTATCTGGAATTTCTATCTTGTTTGGAAGGCAGAGACAGGAAGACTGTTAACCCCTGTATTTAAGGCAGGGCATCTGCATAAAGAAAAGCAATGTTTTGCTTCTCCTGTTCCTTTTTTGCTCCTCCCCTTTCTCCTCCTTCCTTACCCCCTATATGTTAAGCAAATGGTTCTACCTCTGAGTTGTATTCTTACCTTCTGTACAAAACAGGCAGAAACAGATAGTCTTTGGATATAATAAAGCCAGATGCTAAACCTCACTAAAGCTTAAAGGAAGTAACTTGTTATGGGATAAATTAAAGAGAACACAGAGAAGGCAACAGGCATAGAGGAGGCTGTCCTAGTAACAGCAGTAACAGAACAACATAAAAAGACTTCAGGAAATGTTTTTTTACAGATGGCACAATGGCTGGCATTAACAAATAAATTGCTACATGCTTCCATCCTTTAGGTGGGAATTCTGTATTACTATTAGATTATGAAGACTTTGTTAAAAAATTTACTGTTTAAAAGGTTAATTGTCCTTCCACAGATAGTTACTGTGAATTAGGTACCCAATACTGTGCTAAGTCCTGAACACACAAAAATGATTGATGTAAACACTACTCTTTCTCTATAAGCTTACAGTCTTGTGGGGTAATCCACCATAAACAAACCCATAGACCATGCATAGAAATGTATACATCACATAAATTCCACTATGAAACCTAAAGGAAAGCAAGAGGTACCTAACATCCCAGAAAGGATAAAGAACATACATATTCAAAGGCTGAGACGTGAGAACATTTTAGTTCAGTAGGGTAAATGAAAGAAGGTGAATTTGTTTGCAGTATACTAGGGAAGAAGAAAGGAATGATGATGATGATGATGATGATGATGATGATGATGATGATGATGATAAAAGAATAAAGAGGGATGATAGCCATCCCTCTATGCTGCTGCTGTTCTTTTCATCCTTGCATCCTCTCATGTGCTTCTGTGCCCTCTAGTGGTGACGGGGGGCAACTTCTCCATCATTTCTCTCTGGAATTGTTGATGGTTTAATCAGCAGAGCCTGCAGGGCTGGTGGACCCCAGGGAGAGCCCATGAGGGCGAGGCTTGGGCAGGTGACTCCAGGAAGTGACCATGCTCCCTCAGCATTGTTCCGGTTGGAACTCGGAACACTGGTTGCCAGGTAACCAGACGCCAGTAGCAGCAACAGCTGCCTGGACAGACCATCTCGTCCAGAGGAGCTGGAGAGAGGAGTCTGTTGTTCTGCTTCCAGACCTCCAAAGGCTTAGGTGTCTTGGAAGCCAACGGTGGTCGCCTGGGCCGCTGCTGGAGACATATGGTATGCTCACTGACACGTTTCTGGCCTGTTCCCCACCGTGAGACCAAGGTAATCAGGGCCACTGTGTGGTGGGGGAGCTTTCTGGTCCACTCACACCCCCCATCCACTGTGGTTGCGGCCTGGGCGAATGTTTCTGTTGGGTCACTGAGGAACACATTTCATGCCCGCTTCCCTCTTCAGTGTAGGGAAAGGGGTCGTTGGTGCCCCTCGGGGTTTGCAAACTTCAAGCCTTCCTCCTGCCATGGTCCTTCCTCAGAGCGAAAGGAAGCTAGCCTTCCTGCATGGTATCCCCATTTCTCAGCAAAGATGGCGTGAACTTCGTGGAGCAGATGATCCCCTATTTGCCCACCACTATTTCTGGCCCTTTATCCAAAGTTTGCGACCACTGGAATGGTTTTCTGGACCTGATCCTGAAAAGGCAGTCGAGCGGCTCCACCAGGGATCCAGCTCTCAGACCTCCTCCTGCTGTTTTCTAGGGCCTATGCCCTCACAGAACCAGACGACTCTGTCACAGCAGCCTAGGTTCCTGGCCTGGCCCTTTAAAGTGACATAGCCATACATGGGCGATTGGGGCAGGGGTGGGGCTCTAGCAGGTGCCATTCACCTTCCCCAGGGAGTGTCACACACCACCCTTTCTCAAGCCCTGAGTATCCTTTGGGTAAAGCATTCTGGACCCCATCTGTGGTGTTTGGGATAAATGGAGCCCCCAGCACCCCCAAACCCCTTCCTAGGAAGATTCAAATATCTCCCTCTAGACATCTGGGTGGGTTTTGGACATGGGCCTTAGGGGTGACATCCCTGTGGACTGTCACAGGTATAGATCCTTCAGGCCCGAATGTGAGGAGGACCAGAAAACAAGGATGTGAGTGAGCTTGTTTGGAGGGAGAGGTAAATGGGGAGGAGCATTTGGGATGGCCAGGATGGAGGACCAATAATGGCCAGAAGCCTTTGCCCTAGGAACTGTCCCCGCAACCTCGCTGGCTGGTGGAGGACAGAGGTCTCCCACTGGGCTCCTGGGTTTTGAGCAGCAGAGGGAGGAACAAGAGAGGAAGGGCCCTGGTGGACACCCATGTCCCCACCCCGTAGCCCAGAAGCAAGGCCAGGCTCCCGACCCCAAGTCCCTCTGTCCTGCTCTTGCCCACAGGGTCATCTTCTCATTCCTGTCCCAGTGGCTACAGAGATTCCCCAGGATATCTCTGGGGCTCTGGACCTGACCATCATGAGGCGGCTGTTGGACAATGCCAGGATCCATGTGCTGACTGCAGAGTTGGGCCGACAGGCTGGGAGATCCTTCTGGCAATGGAGGAGCAGAAGGTCAGGAGGATGAAGCCCAAGGAGGAGGAGGAGGAAGAAGATGAAGAGGAGGAAGAGGAGGAGGAGGAGGAGGAGGAGGAGGAGGAGGAAGAGCTGTGTCAGGAGAACCTGCAGCTGGTTCCATCCCTGGGTCTCACTGGGAAAGTGTCCTGAAGCTCTTGCCAGGAGAGCAGAGCTGGGCGCCAGTCACCTTGACCGTCCTGCAGGCAGGAGAGCAGACTGCACCTTCCTGGCAAGTAGACGCCATCTTGGGAGAGCTCACACCATTTTGGGTGCCATCAGGCAGTCCCCTATCCCGGCTGATGGCTCACCCTCTTCTGTGTTCAGATCCTTGGGACCTTGAATGCAGACCTGCACATGCAGGAGTCCTTGGGGATACAGGAGACACTGAGACTGGCTTCAGGGGCAGGAGATATGCCCCAAGAGGATGCTGAGCTCCTGGATCCCATGGCTGCGGGTCCCCCAATCTTGCCAAAAGCTGGACCAGTGCAACCTCTGGCTTTAGCATCAGATGACGCGCAGTCCATTGTGCACTTGTTGGATGAGCTACTGTTTCTCTCACTGTGGCACACTTGGGGGCACCTGATCCCATGTCCTATCTGCCCGAGGTGGACATATAGTTGGTACAATCGCCAGCTGGGCTGCACCCACCACCTGCTCCCCTTAGAGAAAAGATTCCCTAATTTTGTGTATTTTTAAATTGCTGTTTTTTACTCTTGCGATATTGTTGTTGGTTTCATATTATTATTAGAAAGGTGTTGCTTACTTATCTTAAGTGATGTATTCAGAGATGGAGCCTCCCCATCAGACCACAGTGAGTGGAGCCATTTCTGGGCTGTGGTCCGGCTGAGACAAGGGGTATGGTGCCTGTTTTTATCAAGAGTTTCTCGTGAGTTTGGCATGTGCATCCATCTGTAGAAAATGTTGCCAGGTGTGTAGTTGGTGCCCAAGTGGTCTAATGGGATAGACTGAGCCCAGAGAGAAAGCCCAAAAGGTCCAGAACTTGATAGCAGACTTTGGGGCCACAGCTGGGCCGAGGGCTAGGCTCTGAGGACCAGGGCCAGGAACAGTACCAGGACCCAGCTCCTTGGGCACTATACCTGAGGGGGAAACCCTGTAATTTGAGATATAGAGTACATTTTGGGGGATAATTTAAATATATGATATTTCTACATAGCCATGCCTGATTTAGAACTCAATATTTGGAGCCGGGCATGGTGGCACACATCTGTAATCCCAGCACTCAGGGAAGAAGAGACTTAAATTTGAGGCCAGCCAGGTCTATAAAGTGAGTCTAGGACAGGCAAGGCTACACAAGGAAATTCTGTCTAAAACACAAACAAACAAATGAAGAAACTAATGAACAAACACAAAAGAGAACACACTCTGTGGACCAAGCTGACCACAATCTCAGAAGGATTAGCTTGCCATGAACTCCCAGGTCTAGGATGACAGGGATGCACATATGAGGCAAACTAAGATATATATTTTTTTTATTTTTTATTTTTTTTTAAATTTTTCCTCAATTACACTTTATTCATTCTGCATCCCCCTATAAGCCCCTCCCTCCTCCCCTCCCAAGTCCACCCTCCCTCCTCCCTCTGCATGCATGACACTCCCCAAGTCCACTGATAGAGGAGGTTCTCCTCTCCTTTCTGATCTTAGTCTATCAGTTCACATCAAAAGTGGCTGCATTGTCCTCTACTATGGCCTGGTAAGGTTGCTCCTCCTCAGGAGGAGGTGACTAAAGAGCAGGCCAGTCAGTTCATGTCAGAGGCAGCCCCTCTTCACATTACTATGTAACTCAATTGGACTCTGAACTGCCCTGGGCTACATCTGTGCAGGGGTTCTGGGTTATCTTTATGAATAGTCCTTGGTTGGAGTATGAGTCTCTGGGAAGTTCCCTGTGTTCAAATTTTATTGTTCTGTTGCTCTCTTTGTGGAGGCCCTGTACTCTCTAGCTCTTACTATTTCCCAGTTCTTACATAAAATTCCATTCACTCTGCCCAACAGTTGCCCATCAGGCTCAGCATCTGCTTTGATAGTCTGTAGGGCAGAGGCTTTCAGAGGCCCCCTCTGTGGTAGGTTCCTAGGTTGTTTCCTGTTTTCTTCTTCTTCTGATGTCCATCCTCTTTGCCTTTCTGGATGGGTATTGGACATTTTAGTTAGGTCCTCTCTCTTGCTTAGTTTCTTTAGATGCACATGTTTTAGTGGGTTTGTCCTATGTTGTATGTCTATATGAGTGAGTATATACCATGTGTGTCTTTTTGCTTCTGGGACAACTCATTCAGGATGATCCTTTACAGATCCAAACATTTACCTGCAAATTTCATGATTTCCTTATTTTTCATCACAGAGTATTATTCCATTGTGTAGATGTACCACATTTTCTGCATCCATTCTTCAGTTGAGGGGCATCTGGGTTGTTTCCAGCTTCTGGCTATTACAAAGCTGCTACAAACATGGTTGAGCAAATGTCCTTATTGTGTACTTGAGCCTCTTTTGGATATATGCCCAGGAGTGTAAGGCTGGATCTTGGGGAGTGCTATTCCTAGTTGTCCTAGAAAGCGCCAAATTGATTTCCAGAGTGGTTGTACAAGTTTACATTCCCACCAGCAGTAAAGAAGGGTTACCCTTTCTCCACAACCTCTCCAGCATGTGTTGTCACTTGAGTTTTTGATCTTGGCCATTCTCATGGGTGTAAGGTGAAATCTCAGGGTTGTTTTGATTTGCATTTCCCTAATGGCTAATGAGGTTGAGCATTTCTTTAAAGTGCTTCTCTGCCATTCGGTATTGCTCTGTTGAGAATTCTGTTTAGCTCTGTTCCCCATTTTTTAAGTGGATTACTTGGTTTGCTGCTTTTCAGCTTGTTTAGTTCTTTATATATACTGGATATGAGTCCTCTGTCAGATAAAGGGTTGGTGAAGATTCTTTCCCAATCTGTAGGCAGTAGGCAGTCATTTTGTTTTGATGACAGTGTCCTTTGCTTTACAGAAGCTTTTCAGTTTCAGGAGGTCCCATTTATTGACTGTTGCTCTTAGAGCCTGTGCTGTTGGTGTTATGTTCAGGAAGTTGTCTCCTGTGCCAATGAGTTCTAGGCTGTTTCCCACTTTTTTTTCCAACTGATTTAGAGTATCTGTTTTAATGTTGAGGTCCTTGATCCACTTTGACTTTAGTTTTGTGCAGGGTGATAAATATGGGTCTATTTTCATTTTTCTGCATGTAGACATCCAGTTGGTCCAGCACCATTTGTTGAAGATGCTGTCTTTTTTCCATTGAATGGTTTTGGCTTCTTTGTCAAATATTGAGTATTCATAGGTGTGTGGGTTTATTTCTGGGACTTCTATGCGGTTCCATTGATCCTCCTTTCTGTTTCTATGCCAATACCATGCAGTTTTTATTACTGTTGCCCTGTAGTACAGCTTGTGATCAGGGATGGAGATACCTCCAGATGATCTGTTGTTGTACAGGATCGTTTTGGAGATTCTGGGTTTTTTGTTTCTCCATATGAAGCTGAGAATCGTTTTTTTCAAGGTCTGTAAAGAATTGAGTTGGAATTTTGATGGGAATTGCATTGAATCTGTAGATTGATTTTGGCAGGATGGCCATTTTCACAATGTTAATCCTACCAATCCATGAGCACGGGAGATCTTTCCATCTTCTGATATCTTCCTCGATTTCTTTCTTCAGAGACTTGAAGATTTCTCAAACAGGTCTTTCACTTGCTTGGTTAGAGTCACACCAAGGTACGTTATGTTATTAGTGGCTATTGTGAAGGTGTTGTTTCCCTAATTTCTTTCTCAGCCTTTTTGTCTTTGGTATATAGGAGGGCTTCTGTTTTTTTGAGTTGATTTTGTATCCTGCCACTTTGCTGAAGGTGTTTATCATCTGAAGGAGTTCTTTGGTTGAATTTTTGGGGTCGCTCATGTATACTATCATATCATCTGCAAATAGTGACACTTTGACCTCTTCCTTTCTGATTTGTATCCCCTTGATCTCCTTTAGTTGTCTTATTGCTCTGGCTAGGACTTCAAGTACTATGTTGAAGAGATATGGGGACAATGGACAGCCTTGTCTTGTCCCTGATTTCAGTGGGATTGATTTAAGTTTCTCTCCATTGAGTTTGATGTTAGCTATAAGCTTGCTATATATTGTTTTTACTATGTTTAGGTATGTGCCTTGTATCCCTGATCTCTCCAAGACTTTAAACATGAATGGGTGTTGGACTTTGTCAAATGCTTTTTCAGCATCTAAGGAGATGATCATGTGGTTTTTCTCCTTCAGTTTGTTTATGTAGTGGATTACATTGATGGATTTCCATATGTTGAACCACCCTTGCATGCCTGGGATGAAGCCTACTTGGTCATGGTGGATGATATCTTTGATATGTTCTTGGATTCGGTTTGCAAGTATTTTATTGAGTATTTTTGCATCAGTGTTCATAAGAGAGATCGGCCTGAAGTTCTCTTTTTTTGTTGGGTCTTTGTGTGGTTTAGGTATTAAGGTGACTGTGGCTTCATAGAATGAGTTTGGTAGTGTTCCTTCTGTTTCTATTTTGTGGAATAGCTTGAGGAGAATTGGAGTTAGCCCTTCTTTGAAGGTCTTGTAGAATTCTGCGCTGAAGCCATCTGGTCCAGGGCTTTTTTTGGAGGGGAGACTGTTAATGACTGCTTTGATTTCCTTGGGAGATATAGGGCTATTCAGTCTTTCTACCTGATCTTGACTTAGTTTTGGTAGATGGAATCTTTCAAGAAAATTATCCATTTCATTTAGATTTTCAAATTTTGTGGCATATAGGCTTTTGTAGTATGACCTAATAATTGTTTGGATTTCCTCAATGTCTGTGGTTATGTCCCGATTTTCATTTCTGATTTTGCTGATCTGGATAGTTTCTCTCTGCTTTTTAGTTAGTTTGGCTAAGGGTTTGTCTATCTTGTTGATTTTCTCAAAGAACCAGCTTTTTGTTTCATTGATTCTTTGGATAGTTTTATTTGTTTCTAGTTGATTGATTTCAGCCCTTAGTTTGATTATTTCCAGCCGTCTGCTCCTCTTGGGTGTGTCTGCTTCTTTTTTTTCTAGGGTTTTCAGTTGGGCCATTAAGTTGTTTGTATGTGATGTTATAAATTTCTTTTTGCAGGCACTTAGTGCTATAAATTTTCCTCTGATCACTGCTTTCAATGTGTCCCATAAATTTGGGTATGTTGTGCCTTCCTTTTCATTGAATTCTAGGAAGTCTTTAATTTCTTTCTTTATTTCTTCCTTAACCCAGCTGTCATTGAGTAGTAAGTTGTTCAGTTTCCATGTGCGTGTCGGCTTTTTGTTGTTTCTGTTGTTGTTGATGTCTAGCTTTAGTTCATGGTGGTCAGATAGTATACAAGGGATTATTTCAATCCTTTTGTATCTGTTGAGGCTTGCTTTGTGACCCAGTATATGGTCTATTTTGGAAAAGGTTCCATGCGGTGCTGAAAAGAAGGTGTACTCTTTTGAGTTTGGGTGAAACAATCTGTAGACGTCTATTAGGTCCATTTGATTTAGGGATTCTGTGAGTGCTTTTATTTCCCTATTTGGTGTCTGTCTAGTTGATCTGTCCATTGGTGAGAGTGGAGTGTTAAAGTCTCCCACTATTAAGGTATTAGGATCAATGTATGATTTAAGCTTTAATAATGTTTCATTTACGAATGTTGGTGCTCTTGTATTTGGGGCATAGATATTCAAGATTGTGATGTCCTCTTGGTGGATTTTTCCTTTGATGAGAATATAGTGGCCCTCCTTATCTTTTTTTGATTAACTTGGGTTGAAAGTCTATTTTATTAGATATTAGAATGGCTACTCCAGCTTGTTTTCTGGAACCATTTGCTTGAAAAACAGTTTTCCAGCCCTTTACTCTGAGGTAATGTTTGTCTTTGTTGCATAGGTGTGTTTCTTGGATGCAACAGAATGTTGGATCCTGTTTCCTTAACCATTCTGTTAGCCTGTGTCTTTTTATTGGTGAGTTGAGTCCATTGATATTGATAGATAATAGTGACCAATGCATGTTAGTTCCTTTTGTAATGGAGTCGATGATCTAACCCTGTTTCATTGCTTGTTTTCTTTTCATTTTTGTTGGGACATTATCTGTATGCCCTGTTTTCTTGGGTGAATTTGTTTTCATTGGATTGGAGTTTCCTTTCTAGTATCTTCTGTAGGGATGGTTTGCTGTGTAGATATTGTGTAAATTTAGTTTTGTCATGGAATATTTTGTTTTCTCCATCTATATTGATTGAAAGCTTTGCAGGGTATAGTAGTCTGGGTTGACATTTGTGATCTCTTAGAGTCTCCATGATACTTGCCCAGGCCCTTCTGGCTTTCATAGTTTCTGATGAGAAGTCCGGTGTGATTCTGATAGGTCTACTTTCATATGTTACTTGGCCATTTTCCCTTGCTGCTTTTAATATCTTTTCTTTGTTCTGTAGATTTAGTGTTTTGACTATGATGTGACGTGATGTGTTTCTTTTCTGGTCTAGTCTATTTGGAGTTCTGTAGGCCTCTTGTATATTTATGGACATCTCTTTCTTTAAGTTGGGAAAATTTTCTTCTATGATTTTCTTGAAAATATTTTCTGGTCCTTGGAGTCTGGAGTCTTCTTTTTCGTGAATTCCTATTATTCTTAGATTTTGTCTTTTCATAGCATCCTTGATTTCTTGGATATTTTGTGATTGGAACTTTTCTGATTTTACTTTTTCTTTGAGAGAAGTATCCATTTCTGCAAGTGTGTCTTCAGCTCCAGAGATTCTCTCTTCCATCTCTTGTATTCTGTTAGTGATGCTTAGTTTTGTGGTTCCTGATCTTTTCTCCAAGTTCTCCAGCTCAAGGGTTTTCTCATTTTGTGTTTTCTTTATTGATTCTAATTCTGTTTTCATGCCTTGCACCATTTCTTTCATGTGTTTGAATTTGGATTCCTGACTCTCTACGATGGCCTCTATTTCTTTTTTCATTTCCTTCTTATATGCCACTAATTTTTCCTCTACTTGTGTATCTATTTGTTTGGCTATGTTTGCCTGTGTTTCTTTAAGGATATTGTCTATTTCTTCTTTCTTTGCCTCCAATTGACTGGCCATCTCTTTGAAAGACTTGTTCATTTCCTCCTTATGAGCCTCAAATAATTGGGCAAGCATGGCTTTAAAATCATTTTCCTGTGCTTCTGCTGAATTGGAGTATCCATCAATTTTGGGGATTGCTGGTGAAGTCATGATGTCCTGATTTATGTTGGAAGTGTTCTTTCACCGACCCCTGACCATTGGCTTATCTGAAACCTTCCCTGTTTGTTTTTGGATTCTGCAGATCAGACTGGTGCTGTCTCTCTCTAGTATCTGGAGAGTTCTTCTGGAAGCTGAGCACTCTCAGCGTGTCCTGAGGACTAGCTGTACCTGTGGGAGGAAAGTACGCAGGCGCAAACGGGGCAAATACAAGTGTGTGTGTGCAAGCGCACGCTCATGCGTGTGTGTGTCTGTATGTGTAAGTGTGCGTGGATGAGTTTCTCGAGGGACAGAGTGATGGCTAATGTTAAACCCTTGAGTGTGTGGGAGGGGCTCTGCACTGTATATGTCGCAGGCGCTAATGATGATCGCAGCGCAATTTCTGGCATTAACTGTCTTAACTCCTCAATCAGGCCCACAGGGCAGGAACTTCAATGTCCCTAGTGCCCCTCTGTTTCCCAAAGTGGGCATGTGGGTGGGAGGGGGGTTCGATGCCTGGCTTCTGATTTAGAAGGACCCAGGATCTGGGGAACTGCAGATTCTCAAGGGTGCACTCACTTATAGGCAGGTCTCCTGGCAGAGATCGTGGTATCTGGGGCTCTCTGCTCTCTGGTTTGGCCCTGCTTCTTTGATGTGTTCCGCCAGTTCTGTGTTGCTGTCACTGCCAGGTTCTGAGGTCTTGCTGCAGCTGGAGATTTCAGGGTGGTCACTTCAGCAGGGATGGGGTAACCAGGCTCTCTGTTCTCTGGTTTGGCCCTGGTTAGTCTTAAACTGGAGGGCTATGGTGCCCCGCCAGTTCAGTGCTGCTCCGCTGCCACGTCCTGCTGTAACTGGAGACTGGGTTGCTAGTCCCAATGCTTTCTGGGAAGTCCTGGGATCTCTTCGTTGTGCTCTACAAACTTGGGAGGCCTAGCGCCTGGTGTGTCCAGGTTGTATGACGTTTCTGCCTGGTTTTGGTGAGTATATAGCGTATTCTCTGTCACTGTGGGATTGGGCGGGCCGTACCGTCAGTGATGGGGATCCTGCGGAGCTAGGAGATTCTCTGCGGAGCCTAGCAGATTCATCTCTGCGGAGCCTAGCAGATTCGCGCCCTGGGAGGATGGTGCAGCTGCTGTGTGAATCTGGGACTCTGGGACACGTACTGCTGGCTTTTGTCTGCTGCTAAAGTGCTTGGGGCTCCATCTCAGCGGCAGTTATATACCCCAGGCAGTTAGGTCTGTGCTGAGAAAGATGAGTCCGCTGTGCCGCTGTGCCAAGCAGGAAGGAGGTCTGGGGGAAAGGGAGTGCCGCAAGAACAAAGGATTGTTTCTCTCCTTCCCCAAGCAAGTCTCCGGGTGACCGGAGGCCAAAGTTTTCACTTCCTGAGATGTTCCCTATTGTTCAGAAAGCCTCACCGTGGTTTTCCTGGGTTGGGGGTCCTTCTATTCTCCAACTCAGAAGATCAGGTACCCCACTGCTCAGAAGCTGTGTGTGCTAGTCGCCATCTTGGCTCCGCGCCTCCCACAGCAAACATTTCAATACAGATTAAATCAGAAGAAAATGATGGGATGACCAAGTCTGAGCCCACCTATTCCATATGAAATGTAATGTAGGCAGTAGCCCATGCCCTCCAGAAAATGCTGTTGAGCAAAACTGAAACGGGATCTAAAGAAGACACAAACAAGGGTGAGAGTCTACCATGGCAGGTAAGCCTCACTCATCAGCAAGAGAAGCTTCACAATCTTACATCATTTGTAAGTAATTTACTGTGGTCAAGACAGTAAAACATTTTCATCTTATAATTAAAAATATGAGTTAAAATGGAAAAGGGTTCTGTCACATGATTTTGGAACTGAAAGCACTGATTAAAGACAATAAATTTGCATATACTTCAAAAAACAAGCAGTTTATATTTCAAAATACATGTATATATAACACATGAAGTAATAATGAAGAAAGAAGCCATGAATTTGAAGGTGAGCATGGGGCAGTGTGTGGGAAGGCCTAGAGAAAGAAAAGGGAAGAAAGAAATTTCACGATGAAATTTTAGCCTCAAAATAATTGATAATTGTTAATATCCAGAAGTGAATACCCAGCTTGGAAAGAATGAAGCAGGTGAATTCAGGGTCAGAGACTGATATTTGTCTCTTTCTGTATACCTAAACTTGATTTGGGCATCTTGATGAAGTCAAAAGCAGTTTTATTTAGGTGTTAATCCCCAGTCTCCTTACTTGGAGCCTGGTGCTTTACCAATTGAGCCACTTAAGACTTTCTGGTCACTCTGACGACAAAGTCACTCTTTCCCTAATGTTTTTATTGCTTAACAACAGGTGGTCTTAATTAGACTGACAAAGAATTCCAGGCTTGTTTACCCCGAGATACTCTTCAGGCCACTATGGGCTCAGTGGCAGTCATCTTTCCTGTCTCTTAGGCAGGCTCAGAGGTCTGGGAGAATTTTAGGGTCCCATTAACCCTCCATGATCTAAAGAGAAATGGATAGAAAATATAGAGGTCGCAGGCACACACACTCACTGAAAAAAGTGGGTGAAACAAGAAATTTTACTAACAAAGTCCTACAAGCTTACTTATGACGATGATGCTGATTTCAGCTAGCATGTCCTCTGCAGGAACTGTAGCAAGTTCAGGCTTCCCTTTAAGAAAACATCTTCCCTGACCAGCTGTTGTGGCCTGTTCTGCCATACATACATGTAGACAAATGATCAGATATATAAACCTGTACATATTTGCACATATTCCATGGACGATGAAAAAGGAACTCCTTATAGCCAGATAATTGACATACACTCATGTAAAATATACAAAAAAAACCAGACTGACCTAGTTCATGCAAACACATCAATATACATATTTACATATTTCCATCATATGGATGAAGCAAATTCCAGTGGGCTTCATAGTTTTTACATTTCTGAGACAAAGGAATTACTACATAATGAGAGACCAAAGAATCAAAATTTAGGGGTTTTTTGGGGTTTAAAGTTTCAAGCATAAGCCTGAAGAAAGACCAGACAGGTGTATACATGTCCAGCCACCTTCAGGGGTGAACTAGCCCTACCACATTCTTTTCTTGCCCAGTATAGATATAGTTGCTAGGTTACCAGACCAGATGTTCAGTCCAGAACCGTTTAGTGTCTTAACATGTAAAGTAAAACAATCATTTCAAAAGTAAGTTTCCCTTACACAGTCATGTAACTCCAAGGCATGTAACTCACTGCCTATGGCTTTTCCCTTTAAAAACCTTGTTGCCCTAGACCACCCTGCCATACTCCTCCTCTTCACCAAGGAGGTTGTTGTGACCCAGACTCGAGCTTGTATTAAATAAACCCTCATATGTTTTCAGTGGAGTCAATTCCTGGTGACCTTTTGGGGTCTCATGAACTGAGAATAACATTTGCGGGGCTCATCAGGATCCCCAAGACTCCAGGACCCTGACCTAGATGGTCTTATTGCGGCTTGTAAGTATCTAAGTGTGCATGTGTGTGATTACTTTCTGTCCTCTATTCAAAAAAATCCTCAGGTGTTCATATTGGTGATGGCAGCAGGACGTAATCAGAGGAAGACTTCTGGGTAATCACAGCTGCCAAAGTCAGGGTATTACCCCTGTCTTCATTGTTTTTTTTTTTTTTTTTTTTTTTGGGCACTTGGGTAGAGTCCTGAAGTAGGGAGGTAGTTCAGAACCACCCAGTGCTCTGGAGGTTCTGTGGCAGGGAAACCAGAGCAGTGATCTGAAGTTCCATGGATATGAGCTTACCTTATGATCTGGCTACACGGCCACTCAGCCTGCACCTGTCCTTCTATTTTATTCCTTGTGTTTAGAAACTTCTTTGGGACAGATGTGCCTTTCCCAGAGGAGGAACCTATTTCTGCTTTTGCCTTTCCTATCATGAACAAAAGCCAAACACTTGGTTCTAGTTTTGTTTTCAGTAGTGTAGCAGCAAGTATGCATGCATTTGTCTGTCTATTTTGTTCCTTGTGTTTATGAATGTTTGTTTGTATTGGAGTATGGGACTGTGATGGATGCTATGAGACAGACTTGCTGTAATCCCTCTTTGTTCCTTTCAACCCCTCCACCCTCATGCTGTTTACCTTCCCCACATACTGCTGTGGCAGAATCTGGTGCTCTGGCAGCCAGAGGGAGAGAATGCAAGGGTGGGTCTGGGAATGAAATTGTCAGGACTGCTCCTGCCCAGCTAGGAGGTCTGACTTCTGAGTGCATTTTCATCATGGCAGGGGCAGCAGCAGCAGTGCCCCATGGCAGCAGTGGCCTGAGGGAATTGAGATTTCAGATCAACTGGTCTGGCAGAATAACAGGCTCCCATTTCAGGCTCAATTTGGGGGAAGGCCACCTTCTAATGGAACAGGTAAGAGGGCCATTGAGAGATGGTCCACTACCTCTTTGGGTTTTCTTTCCTCTCCCTTTCTTTTTGTACACATTGTATTTGTACATTATTTTCTTGTGTTCTTTTATGGGTTTGTTTTTTATGATAGTCTCAATCGGCAGGTGACCAAACAGCTGTGCACTATGGTGACTTTGCTTGCCCCATGCTCCTAGCACTATAAGCTTGGAAGCCTTTGGTCTTTGGTGGAAGCATGCCTCGGGGCAGGACAGATAGAGGACTCCCAAGAGCAGGGTGGGCTGTGAGAGCTTGCCCAGACTGATAGGACAATTACAGCTGGATGGAGTAAGAGAAGTTTTCTCAGTTTAAATGTATATATCGCCACTTCATATTTTTGACTGATCTTAAATGGTTAATATGCTCTGTATGTCTTGTTTATAGCTTAACAGTTATTGAATATGTCTAAAGATTAAATTCAAACTCTTGTTTAGAACATATATGTGTGCATATGTGTTTGTTAGATCTACAGAAGCACAGATGCTTTTAAATAGCTTGTGGCATGCATTGTGATGTGACTCCACCATTTTGAAATTGCCACGTGGGGTAGAACAAAGGAAAAGAGTGATTACAGAACCTCTTAGTCAAAATGAATTTTGTTTATTCTATATCCTTTTAGACTAAGAAAACAAGACTCATTTTAAATTGGTATTGAATTTCGAGATTGGATTGTTTGCACTGGTAAAATTTGGTTTTAAAATTTGATTCTGACTATGAAAATTATGGTTATGCTTTGTGATTTCACTCCTAAAAAGGGTAATTCATTTTCATATTTCATATAGCAAAAACAGGTTTTGGAGAATGTTTAAATGTTTAAGACTATGAAACATTTTAAAGTTTATCAGGCATTTTAAATAATGACCTTGGGCTGTCTAACAAAGAACATGGAACAGTTTCTCAACCTTTTGGGGAGGTCAAAAGACCTTGGTATTTATTTTATTCATTTTACCAAATTAAACAAAGCCATATTGTTTGAGGCAATTAAGAAAAGTGCAGTTTTTACAGTGTATCATCTCAAGATGGTAAAAAAAAAAAAAAAAAAAAAAAAAAACATGGCTTAGGGAAGAAATGTTGAGAAGCATTTTGATGAAGGTTTTTATGTTGTCTGAAAAGCAAGATAGAAGGCAAGAGACTGGGATAATAAAGAAAAGAAAAGAAAAAAAAAAAAGAAAAGAAAAGAAAAAAAAGAAAAGAAAGAAAAAGAAAAAAGAAAAGAAAAGAAAAGAAAAAAAGAAAAGAAAAAGAAAAGAAAAGAAAAAGAAAAGCAAAGTAACCTGAAGTTATATAGAATTTTATGGAAGGTCAGAGTATATATAGAAAGCCAGAGGACATATGAAGTGTATTTGCTTTGGTTTTACGTACCTGCAAATATGATTTGAGAAAGAACTGTAAAATATGTTGGTTTTCACTTAAAAGGCTTGAGATTCTTCAATGCAAAATGTCTGCTTATGCTCTTTAACGGGAGAATAAGACTGTAGCTCCATGTTATCATAGGGTTATACAGGGTTGTATTCAAGTAATTGTTAACCAGTATATACCTACCACCAGCTCCTGAGTGAATGGATTAATGCTGTTTGTTTCTAGCTGACAGGTTTGGTATGGCCAGAATTGTTCTAATTACTGTTCTTTTATGCAGTTGGTTCTAAAACGTATTTGATTACAATTTTAGAAATTTTAGTTATGGGGAACTGTAAATGTTCCAAAGTGCTATACTGTAGGTGGTAGTAACACCATCAACAACAGCTAATGGCTATTTTGCATTGCTGGCCACATCATGCAGCAACACATGGCTAGCCACCGTGTTGGTTCATGAAGAAGGTGGAGCCATGGTTTTACCACTGTCTTTGCTGTATTCAGTTCCAAAAGTGCTAAGTGCAACTTTTGTTCTTTAAGCTTTTTGCTGTTCAGTTTTTTAAATTAAATTTTTATTTTTTATACTAATTAGAGCTTATTCACTTTGTATCCCAGCTGTAGCCCCCTATCTCCTCCCCTCCCAATCCACCTACTCCTTCTCATCTCCTCCTATGTCCCTTTCCAAGTCCAGAGATAGGGGAGGTCCTCCTCCCCTTTCATCTAACCCTAGCTTATCCGATCTCATCCAAACTAACTTCATTGTCCTCTGTGGCCTGGCAAGGCTGCTCCCCCATCCAGGGGAGGCAGTCAAAGAGCCAGCCAGTGAGTTCATGTCAGAGATGTCCATGTTCTCCTTACTATGGTACCCACTTGGATACTGAGCTTCCATAGGCTACATCTTAGCAAGAGTTTTATGTTATATCCATGAATAGGCCTTGGTTGGAGTATCAGCCTCAGAAAAGACCCCCATGCCCAGATATTTTGGTTCTGCTGCTATCATTGTGGAGCTCCTGTCTTCTCCAGGTCTTGCTATCTTCCCCTTCTTTCCTAAGATACCCTGAAGTCTGCCCAAAGTTTGTTTATGAGTCTCATTATCTACTTTTATACGATGATGGTTAGACTCTTTCAGAGGCCCTCTTTGGAAACAGGCTCCTGTCCTGTTTCCTGTTTTTATCCTTCTTCCAAAGTCCATCCCGTCTGCCTTTCTGAGTGAGGGTTGATCATCTTACACAGGGTCCTCCTTCTAGCTCACCTTTTTTAGGTGTTCTGATTTTTGTAGGTTTATCCTATCTCACAGGTCTAGTATCCACTTATAAGTGAGTATGTCTCATGTGTGTTTTTCTGTTTGTGGGATACCTCACTCAATATGATTTTTTCTATGTCCCACCATTTGCCTGCAAATTCCATGATTTCCTTGTTTTTAATTACTGAGTAGTATTCCATAGTGTAGATATACCACAATTTCTGTATCCATTCTTTAATTAGGGACATCTCGGGAGTTTGCAGGTTCTGGATATTGTGAATAAAGCTGCTATGAACATGGTTGAACAAATGTCCTTGTTGTGTACTTTAGTATATTTTGGATATATGCCTAGGAGTGGTATAGCTGGATCTTCAGGAAGTGCTATTCCTGATTGTCTGAGAAAGCACCTAATCTATTTCCAAAATGTTTTTCAAGTCTACATTCCCACCAGCAATGGAGGAGGGTTCCCCTTTCCCCTCATCCACTCCAGCTTGTATTTTCACTTGATTTTTTTTAATCTTAGCCATTCTGATGGGTGTAACGGAAATCTTAGGGTCATTTTGGTTTGCATTTCTCTGATGACTAAGGACAATGAGCATTTCTCTAATTGTTTCTCTGGCATTCTATGTTCCTCTACGGAGAATTCTCTGTTTAGCTCTGTACCCCATTTTTAATTGGATTACTTGATTTGTAGCTTTTTAACTTCTTTAGTTCTTTATATATTCTGGATATCAGCTCTCTGTCAGACATAAGGTTGGTGAAGATCCTTTCCCAGTCGGTAGGCTGTCATTTTATTCTGATGACAGTGTCCTTTGCTTCACAGAAGCTTTTCATTTTCATGAGATCCCATTTATTGATTGTTGCTCTTAGAGCCTGTGCTGTTGGTGTTCTGTTCAGGAAGTTGTCTCCTGTACCAATGAATTCTAGGCTCTTCCCCAGTTTTTCTTCTAACTGATTTATTGTGACTGATTTTCTGTTGAGCTCTTTGATCCACGTGCACTTTAGATTAGTGCAGGGTGAGAAATATGGATCTATTTGCATTTTTTACATGTAAACATCCAATTAGACCATCAGCATTTGGCGAAGATTCTGTCTTTTTTTCCACTGTATGGTTTTGGCTTCTTTGTCAAAAATCAAATATGCATAGGTTTGTGGGTTTATCACTGGATCTTCTGTTGGATTCCATTGATCCACCATTCTGTTTCTATAAAAGTACCATTTGGATTTTATTACTATTGCTCTGTAGTACAGGTTGAGATCAGGAATGGAGATTCCTCCTGAAGATCTGTTGTTACACAGGATCATTTTGACAGTTCTGCTTTTTTTTTTTTTTTTTCCAAATGAAGTTGAGAATTTTCTTTCAATTTCTGTAAAGAATTGTGTTGGTATTTTCATGGGAATTACATTGAATATGTAGATTGCTTTTCACAGGATGGCCATTTTCACAATTTTAATATTAGTGATCCATGAGCATGGGAGATTTTTCCATCTTCTGATATTTTCTTCAATTTCTTTCTACAGAGACTTTTATTTGAACAGATCTTTCACTTGCTTGGTTAGAGTAACACCAAGATATTTTATATTATTAGCGGCTACTGTGAAGGGTGTTGTTTCCTTAATTTCTTTATCGGCCCTTTTTTCTTTGGTATACAGGAGGGCTTATGATATTTTTTAATCAGCCACTTTGCTGAAGGTGTTTATCAGCTTAAGGTGTTCTCTGGATGAATTTTTGGTGTCATTCATGTAGACTATCATATCTTCTGCAAATAGTGATACTTTGATTTCTTCCATTCCAATTTGTATCCCCTTGATCTCCTTTAGTTGTCTTATTACTCTAGCGAAGACTTCCAGTACTATGTTGAAGAGATATGGAAAGAGTGGGCAGCCTTGCCTTGTCCCTGATTTCAGTGGGATTGATGTATGTTTTTTTTTTTCCATTTAGTTTGATGTTAGCTATAGACTTGCTGTGTATTTTCTTCACTATGTTTAGCTATGTGCCTTGTATATCTGATCTCTCCAAGACTTTAAACATGAATGGATGTTGGATTTTGTCAAATGTCTAAGGAGATGATCATGTGGTTTTCCTCCTTCAGTTTGTTTAAATGATGGATTTCCATTTACTGAACCACCCCTGCATGCATGAGATGAAGCCTACTTGGTCATGGTGGATGATATCTTTTATATATTCTTGAATTCGGTTTGCCAATATTTTATTGAATATTTTTCCATCAATTCTCATAAGAGCAATAGGTCTGAATTTCTCCTTTTTGGTTGGGTCTTTGTGTAGTTTAGGTTTCAAGGTGACTGTGGCTACCTAGAATGAATTTGGTAATGTTTCAATTTTGTGGAATAATTTAAGTTGAATTGGAGTTAGCACTTCTTTGAAGGTCTGGTAGAATTCTGTGCTGAAACCATGTGGCCCTGGGCATTTTTTTTTTTTTTTTTTTTTTTTGAAGAGACTTGTGGTGACTGCTTTTATTTCCTTGGGGGGATATAGGACTATTCAATCTTTCTGCCTGATCTTGATTTAATTTTGGTAGATGGAATCTATCAAGAAAATTGTCCATTTCATTTTTAGATTTTCAAATTTTGTGGCATGTAGGCTTTTGTAGTATGACCTAATGATTGTTTGGATTTCCAGTGTCTCTTGTTATTCCCTATTTTGATTTCTGATTTTGCTGATTTGGATAGTTTCTATCAGCCTTTTAGTTAGATTTACTAAGGGTTTGTCTATATGGTTGATTTTCTCAAAGAACCAGCTTTTGGTCACATTGGTTCTTTGAATTGTTTTCTTTGTTTCTAATTCATTGATTTCAGCTCTGAGTTTGAATATTTCCAATCATCTTCTCTTCTTGTGTGTGTCTACTTTTTTTATACTAGGGAGTTTAGGTTTGCCATTAAATTGCTTGTCTAGAACTTCTTTTGGAGAAACTTAGTGCTACTAACTTTCCTCTTAGGAGTGCTTTCATCGTTTCCCATAAGTTTGGTATGTTGTGCCTTAATTTTCATTGAATTTTAGGAAGTCTCCAATTTCTTTTTTTGTTTCTTTCCTGACAAAGCTGTTACTGAGTAGAGAGTTGTTTAGTTACCATATGTATGTATGCTTTTGTAGTTTCTGTTGTTGTTGAGGTCCAGTTTTAGGCCATGGTGGTCTGAAAGGATGCAAGAAATTATTTTTATTTTCTTGTACCTATTGAGACTTGCTTTGTGCCTGACTATGTGATCAATTTTTGAGAAATTTCCATGAGGTACTGAAAATAAGGCATACTCCATTGTGTTTGGTTGAAAAGTTCTGTAGACATTAGGTCTATTTGCTTCAGTAAATTTGCTCTGTAAGTGTCATTTCTCCCTATTTAGCTTTTGTCTAGATGATCTGTCCCTTGATGAGAGTGGAGTGTTGAAGTCTCCCACTATTAAGGTGTTGGGATGTGTGACTTAAGATTTAATCATGCTTTTATTTACAAAAGCAGGTGCTCTTGTATTTGGGGCATAGATATTCAGGACTGTGATGTCCTCCTGGTGGAATTTTCCTTTGATGAGAATGAATTGTCCCTCCTCATATTTTTTTAATTTCTTTTTAAAGATTTATTTATTTATTTATTTATTATGTATACATTATTCTGCCAGCATGTACACCTGCACACCAGAAGAGAACACCAGATCTCATTATAGATGGTTGTGAGCTACCATCTGGTTTCTGGGAATTGTACTCAGGACCTTTGGAAGAGCAGTCAGTCAGTTCTTAACCTCTGAGACATCTCTTCAGCACCCCCTCCTTATCTTTTTTGTTTAACTTTGGATGAAAGTCTATTTTTATCAACAGTTTTGGCCTGTAGTTTTATTTTGTTGTTGTTTTTTGTTTTTTACTGGATTGCTTATGACAGCAATGCTGGATTTCTAGAGTTTCAAAGGGTTCCTTCTGTTTCTTTTCCTTTTTTCTTATCTTCTCTTTTCTTGATAGTTTAAGAAGGATTATTGTAGCTCCTTTTAAATGTCTGGTAGAATTATGGTGTGACTTCAACTTAAGCAGACACACCCAAGTGGAGTAGATGATTGGAAATATTCAAACAAAGAAATCAATAAATTAGAAACAAAGAAAACAATTCAAACAATCAATGGGACCAAGAGCTGATACTTTGAGAAAATCAACAAGGTAGACAAACCCTTAGCCAAACTAACTAAAAGCCAGAGAGAAAATACTCAAATCAGCAACATAAGAAATGAAAATGGGGGCATAACAACAGACACCAAATGAGGAATATGGGCATCATAATGGCATCAAACAGAGCTATGTTCCACAACAGCACAAAGGCCTCAGTATAAGCAGTTCTTGGGGTTATGCTTCTCCAAGACAAACTCATCATGACTATGCTAACAGGGGAGCCACATTCCATGAGTGCTACAGATGTTTTGCTGTTGCTCCTGCATGGCTATCAACAGGACCAGGAAGCCAAAATAGTTTGCCTATATATGGGGAAGGGGGAAATGAGGTTAGCTCAGGCCCTGGGAAGAATTCAGGGTATTGAGTGTGCTATGCCAGCCTGGAGGACCATATAACATGGAAGGACTGAGGGATTGCTGGGAGAAAATTAACAGTAAGGTCTGTTTTGATATGTTAAATATGAACCTCTGCCATTTGTTCCAGGTATGAAACCTATGTTTATGGAAATATAAACTTCAGAGAGAGCAGCATGTTCTCCATTAGGCAATGATTAAAAAATGAGCCCACAAGGAAGAAAGTCTCAACAGATACAAGAAAAAAATTTTCTTTCTTTATATATTTCTAATTTTTTTTCTTTCTTTATATCTTCTTTCTTTTCTTTGAGGGAGGGTAGGTACCCAGACTGGACTCGAAGTTTTGCTTATGAGTTTTGTTTTTCTACTTCATTTTTATTTTATTAATCATTGTTATTTTTTCACAATTTATTCATTATATATCCCTTTTAAAGGCTACTCCCTCAACTCCTACTGGTCCCACCCTCCTTCGCTCATTCCAATCCCTTTTCCCTAGTCCACTGAAAAGAGGAGTTCCCCTCCTCTGCTATCTACCCATACATTATCAGAACACTACTCAGCTATTAAAAACAGGAAAATAAAATTTCTGCTCTTATTTCTCCTCCATAGGCCACTGTGCTCAACTCAGAAGATTTCATATCATGAAGCTTGCCTGCAAGTTTATTGTGAAATCAACACTAGGTATAACTCATTTCAAAGAGTCCCATCCCAAAGACACTGTTTGATTTACCATCTCATATCCAGAAACACATGAAATTTGAAATGCTATGAAGTGTGAAACATTTTATCATGAGCATTTCTGAGAACGTGGTTCTCTTGCTGCCTGGAGGCTGTTTCTCACCATCCCAGAAAGGAAGGAGGCCCAGAAGATGAGGTATAAAGCTTGGAAGACCCACAAGCATAACAGTGATCAGAACACTCTGGGAACGACCTCAGAAAGTAAGTTCAACTTTAATTCTAGAAAACAGAGGGTTTGTACCCCTTGGGGAGTGACTGGGATGGTCTAAGGATAGGTGTGGATAATTGTTTAAAACTGGGCACTTCAAGGATGCTTGATTTGCATTAAAAAGCACATTCCTATAATATGAACAAGAACATGGAACCTAATTATCCTATATTTGAAGGGAGAGGAGAGTTATCAGGGATCTGTGTCAAAGGCCATGTATCAAATTTGGTTGGTGGCATCTATGTCTAAAGACACTCTCCAGATGATGTCAGGCAGAGAAAACTCACCCTTGCCATAGTTATACAACTAGGCCAGCAGCAGGGTCATACATAGAAGAGAAAGCCTCCTCCCTCACATCTCAAAATTCAGTCTGGGTTGTGATGGTTTTCAATAGAACCCCTGGAACAATAGGTATGTGTACAGAAAGAAACTGCTACAGGCTACCACTGTTGTGATACTCTCAGAGAACTTCCTGGCTGGTGTTAGTTCACCATTCCCTACATATTCATCCACTGGAATAAAAGATTCTTGTGTAAACTGAGGCAATTGAAAACAGTAATTGTTGAGAAACAGGATTATCAATAAGTCTTCCCAAAACATCTTATTATATAATACTGTTGCATAAAATTGATATTCATCATTCATTGTATTCCTTTTAAAAATAAGTTTATTTACTTTACATTCCAATCATAGTCCCCCTCCCTTCTCTTCCCCAGCACTACCCTCCATTCCTATTGCCCCTATTCTCTTTCCCCTTCAGAAAAGTGAGGTCATTTCCATTGAGCTAGTTTTTCAGTTCTGTTGGATCTCAGTGGACCAAAGAAAACAAAGGCCTTTCCACATTGCTTATAGTCACAGAATTCCTCTCCAGTAAGGATACTTTTATAATGATGATGACTCTAGATTTGTGCAAGGCCTCACCATTTTAACACATTCATAAGTTTTCTCTCCAGTATGAATCATTTCATGATGATGAAAATTATAGAAATATGGAATGGTTTCACCATGATAAAAGCAGTCGTAGGCTTTCTGTCCATTAGGATTTCTTTCATGAGTGTGAAGATGACTCTGAAGTGCAAAAGTTTATTCACATTGGTTGCAGTCATACAGCTTCTTTCCAGTATGTGTTCTTTTATGTATTAAAAGATATTATATGCAAACGCTTTGCCACATAGTTATATTCATATGGTTTCACTCCGGAATAGGAGATGAATATGACATGGAAAGGCTTTATCACACTAAATACCCTCACCAGGCTTCTCTCCACTGTGTGATTTTTCTTGTTTTTGGATACTACTCTGATGTGCAAAGGCTTTATCCCATTGGGTATATTCATAAGGTTTCTTTCGAGTATGTGTTCTTTTATGTCTTATGAGATTACTGTTTTCTGCAAAGGCTTTACCACACTGGTTACATTCATAAGGTTTCTCTCCAGTGTGTGTTCTTTTATGGCTTAAGAGAGTACTGTTTTGTGCAAAGGCTTTACCACACTGGTTACATTCATAAGGTTTGTCTGCAGTGTGTGTTCTTTTATGGCTTATGAGATGACTGTTTTCTGCAAAGGCTTTACCACACTCATTACATTCATAAGGTTTCTTGCCAGTGTGTGTTCTTTTCTGGTTTATGAGATTACTGTTTTGTGCAAAGGCTTTACCACACTGGTTACATTCATAAGGTTTCTCTCCAGTGTGTGTTCTTTTATGGGTTATGAGATGACTGTTTTCTGCAAAGGCTTTACGACACTCATTACATTCAGAAGGTTTCTCTCCAGTGTGTGTTCTTTTATGGCTTAAGAGAGTACTGTTTTGTGCAAAGGCTTTACCACACTGGTTACATTCATAAGGTTTCTCTCCAGTGTGTGTTCTTTTATGGCTTATGAGATGACTGTTTTCTGCAAAGGCTTTGCCACACTCATTACATTTATAAGGTTTCTCTCCAGTATGTGTTATTTTATGCCGTATGAGCTGATTGCTTTTTGCAAAGGCTTTACCACATTGATTACATTTGTAAGGCTTCTCTCCAGTGTGTGTTCTTTTATGCCATATGAGTACAGTGATATAGGGGAAGGCTTTCCCACAAAGAGTGCATTTAAAGGGTTTCTCTCCAGTATGACTGCTTTCATGCCTGCAAAGAAAATTGGCACATGTGAAAGATTTACCAAAGTCATTTCATTACACAAATAAATATATTTATCTATATGAATTAATTTCATAATTTGGTCTAATGGTAAAGAAGAATCAAATTTTAAAGTTTTATCACTTTATTTACATTCACGGTATTCCCCTTCATTATGGGTATTTTTGAAGATCCCTGTGATGGTAAGAGTATTTGTTATGTGGATCTCTTTTATACCATCATTTTTCTATAAGAGGTTTTCTCCTATATATGAAGAGTATTGTAAGAATTCAGAGTTTCACCACAGCAATCCCATTCACACATTTTTGTACTGTATGAATGATACTTAATTTTCAAAGTGAGCCAAGACAAGCAGAAGTTCCAAATTCCTAGTATTCATAGGTATTTTCTGCAATATGAGTTTGCTGATGAATTCTCAGTGAAGTTGCAAAACCAATTAACAGTAACCATTTATCACATTCAGAAAATTTACTAACAGTGGGGACTACTACCAAATCAATTGTTCTTGGAGAAAGACAGGGACACTGCTTCTTTCAATATCCCTATGCTCATGTGTCTTAGAATCATTTTGACATATGATATACCAGTTTAATTTACAAAAATAATAAAGATTCCCATATTGAATTAACACAGTTTGTTTTTTGTTCATCATAGACATGTCATATAAGGATCAAGGTTTCTCCAAAACAATATTCTTGATTCTCATCAACTGCTCCTTTCACTAAACTTTACAATGTTACTGCATGAAAATGAGTAACACTGGTTCTACTATGTAATTTTTGCTTATTAGAAGGTTTTGGACACATACTGATCACCAATTCAGTGTGCATACCTCTTACAATATCTGAGTAGATAGAATGAGACTAAACAGATTGGCAGTTCAAGTCAGTAGCTGTAATGTCCATATGATTCAAATGGTATTTTTGTTACAATATTATTTTGTTTTCTTCTATCTTAGGGGAGTGCCTTGTAAACACAAATCAGATACCTGACATTGAAGTACATGTAATTATGAGATTTTAATAATCATCAGTACACTTAAAGCAGTACTGTTTTTACACTGATGCTTTTCTTTAAAACTTCCAGGACACAGCCATGTGTTCTGGTACATGCCTTCAATCCCAGCACTTGTGGAGGCAGAATCAGGCAGATCTGTGTGATTTTGAGGTCAGGCTTGTCTAACAAGCAAGTCTAAGAAAGTCACAGATACCCCAAAAAAATCTATTTCAAAAACAGAAAATAAAAAGCAGCCAATAAACAAACAAACAAACAAAAAAACACCAAACTTCCAGGACACATTAAAATTTAAGATTTATATCTTTGTCAACATGCACATAAAGTTACCTTTTATTATTTGTAGAACTTTGAAAATGTTCTTCAATATTATGGTCATCCCAATTGTAGCCTAAATTATAGTACGAGAAAATATATATTATTGGAAATAACATGTTATTATTAAGGCAAAACTTAAATCACTATCTTCTGTGACCCTTAGAACCATGCCTGATTTATTTACCTCATAATCATATAATTCTACTGCTTCTTCAATTTATTTTCTGACACAGAAGTGCGAATGTTATACAGTTGGGTGCTGTGCATGATGTGAAGTAGGGGAGATGAAAAAGCCTAAAGGTTAGATTGAAAAAAAAAAAAGGCGTGCTTCAAAAACCTGTGCTTCATCAGTTTATAAGACATGAATATAAAGTAGCCATTAGTTGGGTTCTTGAGCAATCTATGAATCATCTTCAGTTACTAGAGTGAGTAGGTCAGGACCCTGTCATGATACAAGTGTAAGGACAAAACACAGTCATGATATTTTATATAGCAACAAATGAGATGTGTTGATCAGGGGACACTGAACAGATGGGTAACATCAGTCAAAAGACAACATGGAACTGAATATTATGTTTTGACCAGGGCTCAGGGATGTGGCATATCAGTATGTGAAGAGGGGGGCTCATATATTTGTGGAAGGGAAAGTGGACTACAGTGAATACATGGATAAAAATAATATGAGTGGCAAGCAACAACAATCATAGCCAATAACACCATATTTCTGAGTGACCAGACAAAAGGAAAGGAATAGAACACATGATTATTTTTTGATCATTGTTTTGTATATCCTACTTACTAAATAATGTAGTCTATAGATTAAAAATAAAGATTAAAACTTTTCTATTAAAAAAGAAATGTTAATGTAATCACTAAGTCATTTTAGAAGAAAAGGGAATAACAAGTATTTTAACTGTATCATATCTGAACTTTTTGAAAAGGATATAGCTTTGGAATAGACATGGCAATTAATGTGGACAAAGACAAACAGAGAGAAGAGTGTGAAATAGAAAGACAGAGACATAGAGACAGAGACACACACAGAGAGAAATGAACAGATGAACAATACTAAGTACAGATCAGAGAAATTAATTAACAGTTACTAACTACAAAAAATGTTGGACAAGCTGGGTGTATTCTGTCATGCCTTCAATTCCATCACTCAACAGGCAGACGCAGGTGTATCTTATTGAACTGGATGTCAGCATTATCTATTCAAAGAGTTCTAGGACAGCCAGACCTATATAGTAAGACAGAGCCTCCTCTAAAAGTCAATCAAACAAACACAAAATATTGAAAGAACTCAGAGGTCTTTACTGAAGCTTTTACAAGGAATTATACATTCACTCCTGTTGTATATTTATTCTCCAGAAATCTGCACTGCCCCAGCTTAAACTGTAACTTCAATGATATCTTACTAAAAGGGAATGCATGTTTAAACAGGTAAAAATAGAAGACAAAAATATTAGCAGTGTAAATGCTGATCATAAATGAGCAACATGAGTCAGGAGGGATGGCTTAGCAGTGAGGAGCTCTTGCTGCTCTTGCAAATAATTGGGCTCAATTGTCAGTATTTAACTGGGACCCGCTACTATTGATTGTTATATGTTCATGAGTTATGAACACATCTTTGGACTAATGTGAGGATCAGGCACACAAGAGGTTCATATTCATGCATAGAATCAAAATACTCATATTCAGTAAAAATTAAAAACAGATCCCAGATGGCAGACCTAATAGCACACTGTGTCTGATCAGCGGGGTAGCAGAGACTGCACAGTGACAAATAGTTGGAACAGTTGGCCCCTAAACAACATTGACTGTGTTTACCAGGTGATAAGAAACCCAATGATGAGAAAAACAATTGGGTTCAACCTCAGAACACCCAGCTAATCCCTGGAAAATTTCCTGGGCTGTTTTGGCAGGAGTAAGGTTTTCAAGGAAATAGACTCAAGAACTGTGTCCTGATCACTTTCCCAGGCTGAACTGTGCACCCCAGAGCACCAGAGACTGGGAGTTGCACTATCAAGAAAACCTCACAGGGAAGGAAGCAAGTGGGACTGACAAAATGTCACCCAGTCTATCCCTGGAAATGGTCCTGTAGACTTGCAGGTGCACAGCAGCCAGCCCTGAGTGGGATTCCAGCCGCCAGACCCACGTAACCAACTCTCCATCACAGACAGAACTGTGTGTGCCAGGGCACTAAAAGATGGGTTTCCCTGTAGAAAGAAAACCCCACAGGGAGGAAAACAGCAGGTCCCAGCTTAGAGCACTCAGCTGACCCCCCACCACCACTACCAACACCACATATGGGAATAATCTCGGAAAAATTTCCCACGTTCCTGTCCAGTCACCAGCTTGGAGCCACCACTCACAAGCAAGTGCCTACACACTCTACATACGTCCAACAGTACAGACTGTGTCTTCCTGTTGGGAGAAAACCCAAAGGTGGGAGAAACATCTGGCCCTACCTCCGGACACCTAGCTCTGGAAAACTTTTTGGTTATCCACGGGCTCCAGACTCTAGCCTCTTGCTGCACACATGAGAGTAGTGCTCATGTGTCACTGATTACCACTTAAATACTGGGGAAGAGAGCTCCAAAGTCAGACCTCCAGAAGCCTGGGTTCCCTGATATCAACCCCCAGATACTTCCCCAAGGGACAACTAGTTATCCCTAACTAAACTGACCAAACCCCACGGCACCCAGGTTACAGCAGCAGCTCACTAAATTTACATCAAGAAACCCAGCAGCAGGGCAGCTGTCTCCAGGACTTCTCTGGGTGAGAGGATAGCCCCCTTTACTAACAATGGCCACAATTAGGTCTGTATGCCTGAGGTGAGCTGTGGCAATTCCTGAAAAACACCTGCCATTCAGTGACCATACCCAAAAAGCTGAGGAGGCCTCCTTTGGGAAAAATCATCTTCCTGTCAAGGGGATTCGACCCACCACAGGATCCCACGAAGTACCAGAAACTAACCCCCCACACCTAAGATAGCCTAATGGGTGGAGGCCAGTGTAAAAGCTCAACCAACAAAAGACAGAGCAATATGGCATCTCTAGAACAAGTTATCCAGGAGCAAGCAGCCCTAGATAACCCAGCATAAATGAAATCCAAGAAGATGACCTTACATCTGTGCTTATGAACAGGATAATAGAGGAAACAAATAAAATGCGTAAAGACCTAGATGAAGATAAAGTCAAATAGATTATTGCCATCTGCAAAGAAATGGAGGAAGATAAAGTCAAACAGATTATGGCCATCCTTAAAGAAATACAAGAAGTTGCAGCCAAATAATGTGTGGCCTTTAGAGAAGAATTACTTAAATCACTGAAAGAAATTAAAGAAACAGAGGACTGTTCAAACAAACAACTGAAGGAATTATAGGAAAATACAGTCAGAGAGGTGAAGGAAATCAATAAAATGGCTCAACATCTGATGATAGAATTGGAAAAATTAAAGAAAACACAAATGGAGGAAATTGTAGAGAAAAAGAATTTAGGGAAGAAAACAGGAACTACAGAGGTAAGCATAACCAATAGACTATAAGAGATGGAAGAATCTCAGGTGTGGAAGACACAATGGAAGAAATCGATGTATCCATCAAAGAAAATATTAAATCTGAAAAATTCTTGACACAGACCATCCAAGAAATCCAAGACAACATGAAAAGGCAAAACATAAGAATAATAGGAATAGAGGAAAAGGAAGATTTCCTCCTCCAAGGCCCAGAAAATATTTTCAGCAAAATTATAGAAGAAAATTTCCCCAACTTAGAAGATAGGTCTATAAGAATACAAGAGGCCTAGAGAACACCTAATAAATTAGACCATAAAAGAAAATTCTCTCACCATATAATAAACAGTAGGTATACAGAACAAAGAAAAAATACTAAAAGCTGCAAGGGGAAAAGGCCAAGTAACATATAATGGCAAACCTATCAGAATCACACCTGACTTCTCAACAGATACTATGAAAGCCAGAAGGGCCTGAACAGATATCATGCAGACCCTAAGAGAACATAGATGTCCACCCAGGCTACTATACCCAGCAAAAGTCTCTGTCATCATAATGGAGCAAGCAAGATATTTAATGACAAAAAATTTAAACAATACCTACCCACAAATCCAGAGGTACAGAAGCTCCTAGAAGGAAAACTATAACCCAGGAAAGCTAATGACATTCAGGAAAAGACAGGGAATAAGTAATGTCACTACAGGAAAACTAAAAGTAAGCAAGCACACAAACACAGTACCACAACCAACATCAAAATAGAAGGAACTAACAGCCACTGCTCATTAATTTCCCTCAACATCAAATCACTTAACTCTCCAATAAAGACACAGACTAACAGAATGGATATGTAAACAAGACCCAACAATCTGTTGCATACAAGAAACACATCTAAGTCACAAAGGTAGACATTACATAAGAGTAAAGAGCTGTAAGGGTCCAAGCAAATGGACCTAAGAAACAAGCAGGAGTAGCCATTCTAATATCAAATAAAATATATTTTCAACCAAAATTAATCAAAAGACATATGGAAGATCATTTCATACTCATCAAAGAAAAATTCTGCCAAGAAGAAATCACAATTCTGAACATCTATGCCTCAAATACAAAGGTACCCACGATTGTAAAAGAAACATTAATAAAACCTAAACCACATACAGATTCCCATACATTACTAGTGGGAGGCTTCAGCACCCCACTCTCAACAAAGTACAGGTCAACAAAACAGAAATTAAAAAAAAAAAACCAAACAATATCTCTAACAGAGGTCATTAATCAAATGGACCTAACAGACATCTACAGAACCTTACACCCAAACCCAAAAGAATTTACTTCTCAGCACCTCATGGAACCTTCTCCAAAATAGACCATATCATTGGTCACAAAGTGAGCCTCAACAGATACAAGAAGATTGAAATAATGCCTTGTATCCTATCTAATTACCATGGACTAAAGCTGGACCTCAACAACAACAGAAATAGTAAAAAGTCTACACACACATGGAAAACTGAACAACTCACTACTAAATGACAGCTGGGTCAGGGAAGAAATAAAGAAAGAAAATGAAGTCTTCCTAGAATTCAATGAAAATGAAGAGGCAACATACCCAAACTTATGGGACATGATGAAAGCAGTACTAAGAGGAAAGTTCATAGCACTATGTGCCTTCAAGAAGAAATTTGTAACATCTCATATAATCAACTTAATGGCTCACCTAAAAGCCCTAGAAAAAAAAGAGGCAGTCACAGCAAAAAGGAATAGATACCTGGAAATAATAAAACTCAGGACTGAAATCAATAAATTAGAAACAAATAAAACATTTCAAAGACTCAATAAAACCAAGAGCTGGTTCTTTGAGGAAATCAAGAAGATAGACAAACCCTTAGACAAACTAATGAAAAGGCAGAGAGACACTATCCAAATTAACAAAATCAGAAATAAACACAGGGACAAAACAAAAGATACTGAGGAAATCCAAACAATCATTAGGACTTACTTCAAAAGTCTATATGCCACACAATTTGAAAATCTAAATGAAATGGACAATTTTCTCGGTCGATTCAACTTACCAAGGCTGAATCAAGACCAGGTAAATCAATAAAATATTTCTGTATCCACTAAGGAAATAGAAACATTCATCAAAAGTTTCCAATCCACAAAAATCTCAGGGCCAGATGGTTTCAGTGAAGAATTCTACCAGACCTTCAAAGAAGAGGTAACTCCAGCTCTCTTCAATATATTCCACAAAATAGAAACAAAAGGAACACTCATTCACTAAAGCCACAGTCACCTTGTAACCTAAACCTCACAAAGACACAACAAAGAAAGATAACTTCAGGCCAATCTCCCTAATGAACACTGATGCAAAAATACTCTACAAAATACTCTGCAAACCCAATAGAAGAACACATCAAATATATCATCCAGTATGATCATATAGGCTTCATGCCAGGTATGCCGGGGTAGTTCAATATACAAAAATCCATCAATGTGATCTACCATATTAAAAAATTGAAAAAAAAAAACCCATGATAATCTCCTTAGATACTGAAAAAGCATTTGAAAAAAATCCAGCATCCATTCATGTTTAAACTATTGGAGAGATCAGGGATACAAGCCACATATCTAAACATAGTAAAGGCAATATACAGCAAGCCTGTAGCCAATATCAAGCTAAATGGAGAGAAACATAAATCAATCCCACTGAAATCATGGACAAGGTAAGGCTGTCCACTCTCTCCGTATCTCTTCAACATAGTTCTTGAAGTCCTTGCTAGAGCAATAAGACAATTAAAGGAGATAAAATTAATACAAGTTGGAAAGGGAGAAGTCAAAGTATCACTATTTGCAGATGATATGATAGTATACCTAAATAACTCCAAAACTTTTACTAGGGAACTTCTACAGATGATAAACACCATCAGCAAAGTGGCTGGATACAAAATTAACTCAAAAAAATTTAGCCCTCCTGTATACAAAAGATAAAAGGGCTGAGAAAGAAATTAGGGAAACAACACCCTTCACAATAGCATCAAAGGACATAAAGTACCTTGGTGTGACCATAATCAATCAAGTCAAAGACTTGTATGAAAAAAACTTCAAGTCTCTGAAGAAAGAATTAGAAGAAGATATTAGAATATGGAACTATCTCTGATACTCATGGCTTGACAGAGTTAACATAGGAAAAATGGACATCTTACCAAAAACAATCTACAGATTCAATGCAGTTTCCATCAAAATACCAACAGAATACTTTACAGACCTTGATAGAAGAGTTCTCAACTTCATATGGGGTGCAATGAAAGCAGTCCTAAGAGGAGTTTGAATAGCAACAAAGGCCATCATGAGCTATTGGAGACATCCCATACAAACAACTTAATGGCATACCTGAAAGCCCTAGGAAAAAAGAAGCAGACACAACCAGCAAGAGTAGACCACTAGGAAAAACCAAACTTAGGGCTGATATCAATAAATTAGAAACAAAGATAATAATTCAAAGAATCAACAAAACCAAGAGCTAGTTCTTTGAGAAAATAAAAAACACAGACAAATTCTTAGCCAAACTAAGTAAATGGCAGAAAGACACTACCCAAATCAACAAAGTCTGAAAGAAAAAGATATAACAGTCACTGAGAAAAATCCAAAGAACCATTAACTCTTATGTCAAAAGCCTATATGCCCCAAAATTGGAAAATCTAAATGAAATATACAATTTTCTTTAGATTCCACATACCAAAGTTGAATCAACATCAGGTAAAGATATTAAATAGTCTTATAATGCCTAAGGCAATAGAGGCAGCCATCAAAATACTCCCAACCAAAAAAAAAAAAAAAAAAAAAAAAAAGCCAAGGGCCAGATGATTTCAGAGCAGAATTCTACAAGACCTTCAAAGAGCGAATAATGATATTCTCCAAATTATTTCACAAAATAGAAATGGATGCAACATGACCAAATTCCTTTTGTAAGACCACAGTCACGTTGATAAATCCACAAAGATCCCCCAAAAGATAGAGAACTTCAGACTAGTCTCTTTTATGAACAATGATGTAAAAATACTCAATAAAATACTTGCAAATCAAATTCAAGAACATATCAAAGATATTATCCACCATGACCAAGTAGGCTTCATCCCAGGCATGCAGGGGCATTTAAGTATATGGAATCCATCAATGTAATCCACCATATAAACAAATTGAAAAAAAAAAAAACAAAACAGGACCATTTCCTTAGATGCTGGAAAAGCATTTGACAATATCCAACAGTTATTCTTGTTTAAAGTCTTGGAGAGACCAGGGACAAAGGCACATATCTAAAAATAGTAAAGATAGTATACAGAATATATACAGAATATACAGAATATATACAGAATATATACAGAATAGTATATAGCTAACATCAAACTAAATGAAAAGAATGTTAAGTCAATTCCACTGGACTTGGGGACAAGACAAGGCTACACACTCTCTCCAAATCTCTTCAATATAGTACTCGAAGTCCTATCTAGGGTAATAAGACAACTAAAGGAGATTAAGGGGATAAAAATTGATAAGGAAGAAGTCAAAGTATCTCTATTCACAGATGATATGACAATATACAAAAATGACCCCAAAAAATCTACTGTAGGGAACTCCTACAGTTGAAAAACACTTCAGCAAAGTGGCTGGATATAAAGTTAACTAAAAAAAAAATACTCAACAAAATACATTCCTGTATGCAAAAGACAAATGAACTGAGAAAAACTTAGGAAAATAACACCCTTCACAATAGCCAGGAAAAAAAAAAAAACATAATGTATTTTGGTGTTATCCTCAAGAAGCCAGTAAAAAACCTATATGAACAACAACAACAAAAAAAAAACCCAAAAACTTCCAGCCTCTGAAGAAAAAAATTGAAAAAGATACCAAAAAATAGAAATATCTCTCATACTCATGGATCAGTAGGATCAACATAGTAAAAATTGCCATCGTACCAAAAACAATCTACAGATTCAATGATATTCCCATCAAAATATCAATACAATTCCTTAAGGAATTTGAAAAAATCATTCCCAGCTTCATATGGAAAAATAAAAAGCCAGAATAGCTAAAACAATCATGTTCAAAGACAGATCTTCATTTGGTATCACCATCCCTGATCTCAAGCTCTACTATAAAACAATAGTAATAAAAACTGCACAGTACTGCGATAAAAACAGAATGGTGGATGAATGGAATTGAAGTGAAGACCCATAAATGAACCCACACACCTATGGACACTTGATTTTTGACAAAAAATCCAAAACCATGCAATGGAAAAATGACAGGATCTTCAACAAATGGTGCTGGTCTAACTGGATGTCTACATGTAGAAAAATGAAAATAGATCCATATTTATCACCCTGCATCAAACTACAATCCAAGTTGTTCAAGACCTCAACATAAAACCAGATACACTAAATCTGTTAGAAGAAAAAGTGGGAAAGAGCCTTGATCTCATTGGCATAGATGATAAATTCCTCAACAGAACACCAAGAATACTGGCTCTAAGATCAAGAATTAATGAATAGGATCTCATGAAACAAAAAGCTTTTATGAAGCAAAGAACTCTGTCAATAGAATAAAATGACTACCTACAGCCTGGCAAAAGATCTTCACCAACCCTACATACAACTGAAAGAGCTAATAAACAATATATATAAAGAGCTGAAGAAATTAAACTCCAATAATCCAAATAATCCAATTTAAAACTGGGGTACAGAACTATACAGAGATTTCTCCACAGAGGAATATCAAATGATGGACATTAAATGCTCAATATCTGTAGTCATCATGGAAATGCAAATGACATTCCATCTTAAACCCATCATGGCTAAGGTCAAAACCTGAATTGACAGCAGGTTAGTGAGAATGTGAAGAAAGGAACACTCCTCCATTCCTGGTGGGAGTGCAAACTTATACAACCACTTTAAAAATCAATCTGATGCTTTCTCAGACAATTAGAAATAGTGTTATTTCATTACCCAGCTCTACCATTCCTGGGAATATATCAAAAAGATGCTCCATCATTCAACAAAGATATTTGCTCAACTATGTGCATAGCATCTATATTCATAATAGCCAGAATAGGGAAACAGACTACATGTCTCTCAACTGAACCATTGTTTTGCAGAAATTGTGGTACATTTACACAATGGAATGCTACTCAGGTATTTAAAAACAAATAGGAAACCATGAAATTTTCAGGCAAGTGGATGAATCTAGAAATGATCATCCTAAGTGAGTTATTGCAAAACCAGAAAGACATGCATGGTATTCACTCATTTGTAAGTGGATAAGGGCCATAATATAGGATAAACATACTACAATCCACAGATCTAAAGGAACTAAATAAAAAGGAGGACCCTATGGAGGATGGTCAAGTCTTATTCAAAAGGGAAAATAGAATCGACACCAGAAGTGACTGAGGAGAGGGAACAGGATGAGAGCCTAATATATATATCCTCCAAAATACTCTACCCAGCAGGGGTTCAAACAAATGCTAAGACTCACAGCCAAACTTTGGGTAGAGCACAAAGAATCATAGGAAAGAGTAAGGGGATAGAAAGTAGAAAGACCCAGAACTGGCAGGACCTACATAAGAAAACCAACATGGACAACAAATCTGGGCCCATGGGGACCTGCAGAGATTGATGCACCCACCAAAGACCATTCATGAAGAGGAGCCAGACCCCTGCTCAGATGTAGCTGATAGGCATCCCAGTCTCAGGTGGGATCCATATTAAGAAGAGTAGGGGCTGGCTCTGACATGGACTCTGTTGCCTGCTCTTTGATCACTTTTCCCTGGTAGAGGGGGCATTGCCACACCACAAAGGGAGAGAATGTAGGTAGTCCTAGTGAGCCTTGATAGGCTGGGGTCAGATGGTAGGAGAGGAGGGCTCCCCCTATCTGAGAATTGGAAATGGGATAAGGGTGATAGAGGAACAGAGGGGGAAACCAGGAAGAGACAAGGGAGGGGCCTAAAATCGGGATCTTAAGTGGATAAATTATTTTTAAATTTTATTTATTTATTTATTTATTAGAATTTATTCACTTTGTATACCCACTGTAGCCCCCTCCACCATCTCCTCCCAGTCCCACCCATTCTCCTTCTCCCCATATGCCCTTTCCTTATTCTCCTGATAGGGGAGGAACTTGTCCCCTTCTATCTGAACCTGGCTTATCAGGTCTCATCAAGGATGGCTGCACCATATTACTCTGTGGCCTCAAAAGGGTGCACCCCCCAGGAGGAGGTGTTCAAAGAGCCGAGTTCATGTCAGAGAATAAATTATAGAAAAACAAATTTAAATTAAAAAAGGTTAAGTGTGAATAAAGTAAATAAATAAATAAATAAATAAAGTTAAAAAAACAAACACAACAGGTAGAAAGAATGTCACACACCTGCAATTCAATGACTCAGAAAGCTCAGGCACTGTTAGTGTCATGAATACATGTCATCCTAAGAAATTAAACATACTTTCTGCCAAATTTTAAATGCAAGATGTGGATGAAGAGCAACACAATAACCTATGCTTACATATACAAAACAAAACAAAATAAAAACCCAGGATCAGCAGCCAATGATGATGATGTTGATGTCAGGGATGTTGGCTTAAATTTAAACCCAACACTCGACTGGAGTTAAACCTGTAAGTTCAAAACCTGCTTGGTCTACATACCAACTTTCAGGACAGCCAAGGCTACAAAAAAACTTTTTCTTCAGTGTCAAAGATAGAAACACGATCTTCTCTGGGAGCTTTTTTGATTCAATCAAATAAGTTCTGACCAAGTTCACTATAGGCATATTGTCATCCCATGATGAAAATGTAGTCTAAGTTAAATGATCCTAAAATTCAGCCATAGCTCATATACTGTTCAAATGTTCACAGTCTCTTCTGATATACAAGAGAATCTCTTGTGTGCCACATCTTGTAACATCAGAAGCAAGTTACATCATTCCAACATAGATGCACAGAATATCCCTTTCCAATTCTTGTAGAGAGGAATGGGTACATTTTTAGGGAAGAGTAGACCAAGGAAGGAAGATCAGCAAGGAAAACAACAAAGCCTGATGCTGTTTGGAAAGGCTTAGATGGTCCTATCCCTGAAACATCTCATACATCCCAGAGATTGCTTACTTCCACTGCCTATAGGCAGCACTATATGGTAGGTGTCTCCTAACTTAGGTATCTCAACATCTTATAGTGTCAAGATGCAACTCAGGCTTCACCCTCACCACTTCATGCAATGAACAGTTACAGTATATTCCCTGGGGATCTGACTCTGCCAAACACAGATGGCTGTCATAGTGTTGAACTGAAAACACAAAGGAAGAATCTATTATCTTAAATTTTGTATTTTTCTTGTTTCCAGAATGTCCATAACATGAGTGAGACTGTCAAGTTGGATTTTAAGTTCAGATGGACAAAATGGGATGGATCATGCCACACTTGGAACACATTTGGAGCAGGTTTTATATGAAGTTCTTTCTTGGTATTAGGAATCACTTAGCCTACTTCTTTGATTAAGGGAAGAATTATCAGGAGGGAGTGTTAATTTAAGAACACCATCTTAGGCTTCAAATCCAGACCTAGAACCTTCTCTTTGATGATGATCTCCTTAAAAATTCCTGTCTCTGTTTCAGCATGTGACTGCCATCTGAAACTACCTAGTGATGCTTTTTCTAAAAACCAAAGGCTACATTTATTTTTGCTCCACTTGACTCTTTCTTTCACTGTGGTCCTGAACGTCTCAATAATAACCATTCAACAGATTCAATGTTCTTCCTAAGAAATCCAGCCCATGCTGGGGGTGCATGTGTGCTGGTAGGTTGTATGCCACCTGACACCATCAGCCTTCCATCATGGCCTCTGAGATTCATCATTTATCCCCATCTGGGCTTGCTCACTGGCCCATGGGCCTAGGCCTCACTGGGTCTGTGTCTCACTAGGCCTATGTCTTGGTTGCAAGCCAGCCAGGCATGGACTTTTACTTGAACCTCTGAGGTGAAAGTCCTTAGAGCAAGGCACAGCAGCTTATCCAAGAATGGTAACACTTTGGTATTGCCATAGGCTCTGGAATACCAACATTTCCACTACCACTGGTGATTTCATTCTAAAAGAGCTATCTACCTGTAACAGTCAATAGAAAATTCTTTCCACACCCCCATCTAGTGAACATGGGTGTTGCCCTAAACTGTTATAGCTGCCCCTGAGAGAAATGGAACCACTGTTCTCCATCTGGAAGCTGAGCTCCAGGTCTCTGCTGAATGGAGAATGACAGAATGAAACGCATTCTGAAAATATGGAAATATAATCAATAAAGAAGGCAAAAACAAGCTGGCCATGTTGATCACACCTGTGATCCCAGCAGTTTGGCAGGTAGAGGCAGAGAGATCTCTGTGACTTTGAGGCTACCCTGGTCTACAAAACAAGGCAAGGACAGCACATGTTACACAGAGAATTCTAGGCTCCAAAAAACAAAGAAAATTAATTTTTAAATGCAGAAATTTAAGGAATCCTGGAAATGAAAAAAATTAAAGACGACAGCAAGGAAATACAGAGGCAAGGTTCACAGAGGAAACAGAGATCAAGGAGATAAATTTATGCACTGAATATAAAAGAGAAGAAATGGAAACAGGTGTGATTACACACTCCTTTAATACCAGAACTCAGGGAAGCAGAAACAGCTGGACTCTTGTGAGTTTGAGGCCAGCCTGGTCTATAAAGTGATTCCAGGGCAGCAAAGGCTATAAAAAGCAATCTTGTCTGAAAATAAACAACAACAACAAAAAACATAAAAAAGATGAAATAGATACATTTGTAAAAGAAAATGTTAAATCCAAAAGTTCCCTATCACAAAACATCCAGGAACTCTGAGACATTATGAAAAGACAAAACATGTTGATAATCAGATTAGCAGAAGAAGGATGAGATCAAGCTTCCAGAAGATATTTTCAACACAATCATACAAGAAAAAATTCTTAACCTGAATAAGAAGTTGTCTATCAAGGCACAAGAAGCATCCAAAACTACTGGACCAGAAAAGAAATTCCTCTTACCAGAGAACAATCAAAACACTAAATATACAGAACAAAGAAAGAATCTGAAAAGCTATAACAGAAAAAAAAAAAATCAAACATACCACACTAACCAATCAAACAGACAAAGCAAAACAAACAAAAACCAACCAAGAAAAAAAAGACAGATCTATTGGAATTAATCCTGTCTTCTCAGTAAAGATGCTAGAAGTGGAAGGACATAGAAAGTGTGCTTCTGACTCTAAAAAACTAGAGAAGCCAAGAAAAATTACTAACTATGCCCAGAACCTTTCAATCAGCAAATGGAGAAAATAAGATGTTGAATGTTAAGGTCAAATTTAAACAATATGTATCTAAAAATACAGCCCCACACAAGGTGCTAAAACCACCACCACCTTCACCACCAAAATACCAAGATTAACAATCACTGTCCCTTTATATCTCTTAATGCCATTGACCCAAATTCACCAATAAAAAGACACAGGCTCACAAAATGGATGATAAAACAGAATCCACCCTTCTTCTAAATATATCAAAAACAGCTTCATATCAAGATAGACATTATCTCAAGGTAAAGTGTTGGAAAAGATATCCCAAATAAATGGACTAGAGTATCAAGCTCATATAGCAATTTCAATATCTAACAAAACAGCTTCAAAACCAACTAATCAAAAGATGGCAAAGGACATGACATATTAACAAAAATCCAGCAATATAACATTTCAATACTTAACACCTATGCCCAAACCTAAGAGCACCCAAGTTATAAAAGAAACCCTTCTGCAGCTTGCATCACATCCTAGCCCTCATAAACCAATAGGAGAAGACTTCAATATATCACTCTCACCAATGGACAGGTCCTCCTGACCAAACTGAACAGAGAAATGATCCAGATAATTAAGATAAAAAACTAAATATACCCAAATGATGTTTACAGAACATGCACCCAAGCACAAAATATTATTCCCTCTTCTCAGCAACTCATATACTATTCTCCAAAATTACTGATATACTTGAACATTGGAAGTCTCAAAAGATATAAGAAACTTGCAATAAGTTCTTGAAATGAATACATAACATATCAAAACTCATACTACACAATAGAAGTGTCGACCAGAAGACAGTTTATAGCATTAAGTACATTCAGAAAAAAAAAGAAAGATCTATTCCTAGCAACTTAACAGCACACCTAAATACGGTAGAACAACAACAAAAAAGTAAACATAACTAAAAGGAGTAAATAGTGAGAAACTGTTGAACTGTGTCTTCACTGGTAAAACTGAATGCTTCCACAGGAATAGAATGGTGGATCCTATCAAAATTGATAATAATTAGATTTCAATAGTAGAGATCTCCTGAATAAGCAGAGGTAACTCTTCCTCAGACAGCTTGGTCATTGAGTCTACACAAACTTATAAAGACTAGTGTTTTCTTTTTAAATAAAAAATGATACTTTTGTTGTTTCATATTAAAAACAGTTAAGAGGTTTAAAAGTTTTAAGTAAATTCAAAGGTATAAACTTGTTTGAGCTGGAATAATTTGGAGTGAATATAAAATTTTTGAGCAGTGTGGTGATAGACAGTGCCTTTTATCCCAGCAGAGACAAGCAGTTATCTATTAATTAGTTTTCTAAATTCAGGAGTTACAATGACAGGGTGTTGGTGGTTCATAGCCTTAATCCCAGCATTTGGGAGGCACATGCCTTTTACATACCACCTGGGAGGCAGAGGCATGCACAAAAGATTTACATTGATTTCACTTAAAAGCTACTTGTAAAAGACTGGCTGAATATCAACGTGAATGTCCTTTGTTATCTAGAAATAAAGAGAGTAGAAGGTATATTTGTAAACTTTCAAAGATTTTTTTTAACTTAAATTGAGAGTTTATACTTTTTCTATTTCCAAAAACAATTTTGCCCTGTAAAAGATATAACTGCCTGAAAAGGAACTATCCTCACCCCAGAATTAGGTCTGGGGCAGGGTTTTGATATAATATTTTCAGGAGAATAAAAACATCCAAATAAAGAATATGGAGCCCACTGGACCACCACATGAAATTTCTGAAGAAAAGGACAGACCATCAAAAGAATATTCCCAAAGAAAGGAGTAACTGGTCAAGTGGTATCACTCACCTTCATGTTGTCTCCTCGGCCTTCTACAGACATAAGTGCAAATTGTCTTTATGTGCTTGCTAAAGGACAATCCAAAATCTCTAACTCATATCAAAAAAGCCACCTGGTAAGAAACAGAGGAAAACAGAAAAATACATGAAGATTCTATTGCCACTAATCTCATAGTCTTCTGGCATGATGTAACTTCTGTACTCACCACAAACTTCAACAATCAAGAGTATGTACAATATCTGTGAGAGAAAAAAGCCAGAAACATAAGCCTAAAATATAGCCTAGTTTACATGAAAATATCTGAGGAAACTCTAACATGAAAAATGTGCACTGGACCAGAGATACCTTTGTTTTTTTTTTAATTTAATAAAAATTAAATAAACACAGATTTCAGAACTCCTACAAGGCAAACTGAAAGTGACACCTAAACTGTTGTATTTCTGACCCTCCAGCTACTACTAATCTCTTTTCCAGAAAGTGTTTTTGCTCTAGAAGTGTCTTGGAAAATGGAGGTGATCATAAAGACAGGCTATGGCTTGCAGTCCATCACGTTCCCTCATGGGATTCAGGCATAGCCCAGCCCTCATTGACACTCACACACAAAACAATGTTGGAGAATAATTTAATATCTGTTTTTGCCTGCATAGATTATGTCACAAGATGTGGAATCTGCCCTATCCACGTACCTAAAACCAAGCACACCTGACACTGACAAAATTTTGCACCTCAGAAAATCCTTTTGAACCCAGGAATTGAATTTCCCTGAATTATACCACTGTACCCAGTGATAGTTTCAAGGTAAAAAATAAATAAAAAAAAATTAAGCAAGTATTGCTTAATGATGACCAAAACCACTTTTTTTTTTACCAGTTTCAAAACTATTTGTAAAATTTGTTACACAAAACCATGTGTGGAATGTAACATGCAGCATTTCTAGAAATGAGACTTTCAGTTTTCCAATCTATCTATCTAATGCACAGCAAAAGCAATGCCTGGGTGTGCACACTAGATAGTGATACTATAAGCACCACAACTTTTTACTGCCCAAGCCACAGGGTCCCCTCCTCTTTAAACAGTCAACACTCAAGAAGGGTCACAGGACAAGGATCTCTGCTGAAGTCACCACATGGAAAACAACAGAACCAGAGCCTGAAACACAGCTCATCTCGGTCAAAGCAGATCAGAGCAGCCTGCTCTTCCTGACCTGGTGACAATGGCCCCACACTCAGCATGACATGGTCTGGTCTCACTCACAGCTCTTTAGAGCTACATCAGAGGAAAATCCCAGAACAAACCCAAAAACTACCTCCCACTATTTCTCCTGACTGCTAGGCCTGCCCAGAGTCCCTCATTAGCTTGAACAATACAGCTGAGTCTCAGGACAGTAGTAGCTCCTCTACCAGTGGATCAAAGATCAAATGATGCTGATAGCAGGGGCATTCTTTTCCCTAACCCCTATGGGCACACAGAACTTTAGTGTTGTTATAAAAGAATGAAAATCCCAATTATTCGATTTTAAAACCTGATAGCGCAGAGAGACAGAGAAAGCATCCATCTGACCTTCCTACTTACCTCACCTCCAAGAGGAAAAAATCCCCAAAAGCTCACCAGTTCAGATGGCAACTCAGGGGGGATAGGACAAAGGAACCCAAGGCCAAAGGCTTTCTAGCTCACAACTCAAAAAGCCCAAAAATCTACCAAGCTAAAACTCCTTCCACTTTTACACTCTGTCTTAAATATATTTCAGCTGAAAGTTCCACTCACTCTTTAATCCCTGTCAGCTGGTTTCTTGCTTTGCCTCTTGACCCAGGGTTAACATTATTTACTCCTGTGCACATAGATCTTTTGAATTAAAGGTATGTTCTAGGGCTGATAGAACCATAACATAATCACCTGTTTACAATAAACAGAAAGTTCTTGGAATTAAGGTTTGTGTTAGGGCTCACCCACACCAAACAAAGCACAGGTTTTTACAGTTCACAATATAGGGGATCACACTGGGATTAAATATCCTGCAACATACTCATCTTGAAAATGTTTTAAAATAAAATCTTCCATTTTCCCAGGGCACCTGTTCATCTTCCAAGATACAGGTCATTTATGTTGCACATTCCATTACACAATCAGTGTCCAGTGCAGTCATCTCTACCTCATAGTTTGGGAAGTCCTTCAGCCAAACTTTAGTCAAAGCCAAACAGTAACAACAATTAAAGAAACAAATGGCCATGAATTTGAAAGCAAGGAGTAGTTAATGGGAGCTCAATGAAAATGAGAAAGAAAACAAAAAAGGATATGGCTGTAACTAGGAATGTTGGAGTAGAAAGTTTTTTATAGATAGATGAGAGAACATAGTCAGACACAGGGAAATCTGGGACAGTCTAAAGTTGACATGACCCTGAGCTATGTGAGATGAGAGAGAAGAGAGAGAAAGTGGAGAGCCAGAACAAAGGGCCAGGAGGATAAATGATAAATGAAAAAGACCAGGTAACCAAAACAGTTGGAATACATAGGGAAGGACAGCTCATAGGAGGGCAGTTCAACTCCTGGGCTAGAGATCTGTCTTTGACACCCATACCTTGTAACAGGTAAGGACTGAGGGATGCTGGGAGAACCTGACAGCCACGTCTGCTTTGATTGTTAAGTAGCCACCTTAACCATTCATCCCAGCATTTGAGACGTAAAGTAGAGAGGAAAGTTGAATCGATTTCATTATAATTTCAACAATTATTTTTAAAAGTTGAAAATGGCGTTATGGTCCAATATTCTTCAGGGAATTCATGTATGTATTAGAGCACACAAAGTATTACACCTTTTCTCTCAGGTTGTGCATTTTCAAATGGGGAGGGAGGAAACATGCCTGTTAGTCACTACTACACATTTTATCCAGAACTTATGTGTTGTTTGAACTAGTTCAACTATAGAAATTTGCTTTCCAGTTCAGCAACTAATCCATATTTCTTGATTCCATTTGTGTATGACTCCCCCAAATGTCCAGTTTTCACTTTTATTGACCATCTAAAATTGATTACCTGACTCATTGCCAATTTTCCCTCTTCCCCACTCCCTTTCTGTGTTGTGACTAAACCAGCTTCAAATTAGGTCAGTGAACTCAATTCTTACACAGGTCCCTCTTTATTTGTAATTGCCCACCTCCAAAAAAAAAACATCAGAGTGCTCAGTGGACATTCATTCACTGGTCTCTTTTTACTTCACAGTCACCAGTCAGGCCCCACCTAAAAAGAGCTGCAGGACTATGTTCTAGGCATTGGGCAGTAGGGTTAGCATTCAGTGTTTAAAGAAAGTCTCAACTACATAACATGTGAATGGTTGATCTACAGGAGACATTGCTTTAAAGAAAAACAAATATCAAAGCACTAGAGAAAAAATGAATGAAATTCTTAATGACTGGGGATTATCAGAGAATGTTAACTAATAAGAGACTAGAGCAGTGATGCATCAACAAAATAAAATTTAATAATACCAACAACTGACTTATTTATTTATTTATTTATGTATTCACAGTGTTCTGTGTTCTGTATGTACACTTGCACACCAGAAGAGAGCACCAGATCTCATTATAGATGGTTGTGAGCCACCATTTGGTTGGTGAGAATTGAGCTCATGACCTCTGGAGGAGCAGCCAGTTCTCTTAACCTCAGAGTTGAAAAAAAAAAAAACACATAGGTATACTGACTTTGAAAAAGAACAGGCCATTCTGTGGTAGAGGGAAATCCATTAATAAGATACTGTTTGATGTTGTCCCTGTGTACAATATTAGCTGCTGAGACTGTAACCTGACAGACACAGCTTTAGCCAATAGCCTGTGTCTCAAATTTGAACTGACAGAACTGTGTCAATGAGGATTGTACATATGGGCATAGGACAGTTCCTTAATTCAAAATTCAACATTCACTGGATCAAGTTACCTGACCTAAACTGTACACCCACAAATCTGGTCTGTTTTCACTCACATTCATAAATTAATAAATACACTGTTGGGAAGTTACAAATTAAAAAAAAAAAAAAAAAAAAAAAAAAAAAAAAACTCACCCTGCCACATTTCTAGATAATCCTGGTGAGCAAACATGTGTATCCAGGGATCCTAATCTCTAACAGCCCTGGTTAGCAAACTACTTGTCTGTGGAGTGTTTTACAGACAATCTTTCCTCAGCTAAATTCTAACTGGGACCACTAGTTTCTCAGCAATAGGAAATACTTTACATCATCATTTCTATTCTTCTATATCACAATTTAATATTGGAGTGCTCTCTGACACAGGACATACTACTTAGAACCACCACAAAATCCAAATGGATTTTTTAGAACTGGGAGAACCTACCTGACACCCCCCAAAGGACACCAAGAACTAGGCCTTAAAAGGTCACCTAAAGGTCACCCGACTAGTGACTCTACCATAAGGTCTCCAGGAATTGGGGCATGTTATAAGAGTCCCTGCCCAAGGAACAGCATGAAGATAACCACAAGGATGGGACGGTATCTCATCTCAAAGTGGGGCATTTGTGCTGAGCAGCCTACCAACCTTGTAGTAGAACACTGAATGACACAGAAAATACCTAACATTCCTGAGGCCTAAAGATAGCTTGCTCAATGTTAGTCATGTTAGCTAGCCAATCACTTTCTAAAAGGCTTGCCCTTGCTGAATGCCACCCAATTCTGTAACTGTTAAACTGGAACTTCCTGGTCCTTCCTAAAACCCCAATCAAAACCCTGCCATGCAGCTGCTCAGGGCTCTCCTCTCTAATCCACTGTGTTGGTGATGATGGAGAGACCCAACTTAAGCCCAAATAAAACTCTTTCCTCTTGCACACATGGTCTGGCTGCTGCTGATCTTTGGGAACCCTAAGACCTGAGCATAACATGTGGAGTCTCATATTGGATTCTCAAGGCTCTCAAGCACCCCTGGTACATGGAACTGAATAACAGCCAGTAAGTAACCACTCTGTCTGTGTCTGTTCTGTGTTTCTCTAGTTTCTTTTTTTGGGGGGCCTTGAGGCAAAATGTGTAATCTATGTGGTAAGAAATGTTAGAGCTGATGTTCTCTACAGCTGTGGGCCAGAGGAAGCCTAGAAAGAAGGGGCACATCTGTAAAGGGAGTTAAGCACTGAGTTTTCTGTGATCTCTAGATCTCAGAGAGGATGAATGTGCCCCTATCTGTAATGGATGGTAGAGTACCCAGTTTTCTGTGATCTCTGGATCTTTGGAAAAGGACAATGTAGGTATCTCCTGCATCAGGGATTCACTGATATCCTACTTTCATTTTTTTCCACTGCAGGAGTGGTGGGATCTGCTGTCTGGCTCTGTGTATTTTTCTGCTGCACAAGCAATGAGATCTAGCTGTTTGTGTCTTGTTTAACTGTTTTGTCCCTCGCTGCCAATATTTTGTCTCTGGAACTGACTGAGGACATAGGACAGAATCCTTCTATCCTTCTACACTTGATTCTTTCCCATTTCAGGGAAGCTTGATCCATGCTCCACAGGCACCAGTGAGAGTGGCAAGGAGGTGCCAAGGAATGGATATAGTATGTGGAGCCCCAGGCTTGGCACCTCTGCCAATGTTCTCTGGTCTCTGCTCTGGCAGAGCTTAGCCACTACTCTGACCTTGGGTCTGGCAGAGCTTGGTCACTGCTCTGGACTCTGATCTGGATTTGCTGCTGCTGTGGTCTCTGGTCGGGCAGAGTTTGGCTGGTGCTTTGGCCTCTGGTCTGGTAGAGATCAACAGATATGTTACTGCTCCATTCTCTGGTCTGGTTGAATGCAGGTCACCATTCAAAACTTGGGTGTAGTTGGGTGGAGCCTGATTTGGGGATAGGTCACCACTAATGGAACAGGATAGAGGGCCCATAGAGAGACAGGCCACTGTTCTGAGTTTTGGTATTTTCTTCTTCCATTCTCTTTGAGCGCATTATACCCAGTACACTTTTTTCCTTTGTTGTTCTTTTGTGATTTTGTTTGCTTGTGATGGTCTCAGTGGGCTGGTGATCAAACAGCTGTGCTCCATTGTGACTTTGCCTTCCCCATGCTCCCAACACTACAAGCTGGGGCACCTCTGGTCATCAGTGGGAACATATATTTCCACATATTTGGCTAGGAAGGCTCAGTTGGAGAGGGGTCTGTGTGCAGAAAATCTTGCTGGGCTCGACCTTGTTGCCTCCTTGCTATCTTATGAGGAAGGTTGGTGACCTGAGGTTAGCTCTGGCTTGGAACAATGACCGCCAAATAATGCTCTTAGCTGAAACGTATTGTAGTCATTATTATTATTATTATTTGGTTCGGGTCCCCTGTAGCCCAGCCTGGCCTTAAACTAAACAGCTGTAAGATGACCTTGAATTTCTGATTCTTCTGCTTCACCACTTATCAACTGAGCTACACTCCCAATCCCACAAACTTCTTTTTTTTTACCCATAGGTGGCTTCAACAAGGAAGTGAACCGAACTCAAATAGGGAAGGCTTGGCTCCACTGAGCTCCTGGGTCTGAGCCTGTGTACTGGCACTGTACACAGAATACCCACCTGAGCACCTTGATATGTCACTTATTAGCCTGGCTGTACTTATGAGATTGTCACCTGAGAATGAAGCCAATTCTTTTTTAGTCAAGGTCTCATACTGGCAACTAAAATAATTTTATTAGAAAATCTTAGAAAGCACATGTTTGATTGTGGTTTGAATGGGTGGGGAACCTCTATCAATGTGCTCCCCAAAGTGCTAAAGGACGTAAGCATGGGGAATGGGGAGGGGTAGATGAGGAATTCACCATGTCTGGGTATCTACCCCTACCCCCCAGAAAATGAGTTGCTTTACTTAATCACCAATGCAAGAAAAAAATAGCTAGAATGCATTTGAGGTTCAAGGTTTAGAAGTGAGGCTGCAGGGGTCCTTTTGCCAATGCTTTCGAAGAACTGCATCCATTCAAGTGCAATGTTTGTAAATTCACACTGAGCAAGGAAGGGAGGGAAGGGAAAGGGAGGGGAGGAGAATAAAAAGGAGGACAGGGGAGTAACATGTTCAAACATTTCCTGTCAAGAAAAGAAAGAGGAAAAAAAAAATCTTTTTTTAATTAATTAATTATTTTTTTTTCAATGCACTTTATTCAGGAACCTTGAACAATCATCTGACCCTGGGGAAAGCCAGCCCACTTTAAATAGCCTCTGGGCAGCCAACCTCAGTATGCCACGTGGGCAATGCAGATAGGTCCACATACATGTAAGCAAGCCAGATCCTCAGCCTTAGCCAAATGTGGAGTTGTTCAATTAAATAGTCCTATATCCCCCAAGAAAATAGAAGCAGTCATCGAAAGTCTCCCATCCAAAAAAAGCCCAGGACCTGATGGTTTCAGCGCAGAATTCTACCAAACATTCAAAGAAGAGCTAACACCAACTCTCTTCAAACTATTTCACAAAATAGAAACAGAAGGAGCATTACCAAACTCATTCTATGAAGCCACAGTCACCTTGGTACCTAAACCTCACAAAGACTCAACAAAGAAAGAGAATTTCAGGTCAATCTCCCTTATGAACATTGATGCAAAAATACTCAACAAAATACTACTACTGACCGAATACAAGAACACATCAAAGATATCATCCACCATGACTAAGTAGGCTTCATCCCAGGTATGCAGGGATGGTTCAATATACGGAAATCCATCAATGTGATCCACCATATTAACAAACTGAAAGGAAAAAACCACATGATAATCTCCCTAGACGCTGAAAAAGCCCTTGACAAAATCCAACATCCATTCATGTTTAAAGTATTGAGAGATCAGGATACAAGGCACATATCTAAACATAGTAAAGGCGATATGCAGCAAACCTATAGCCAACATCAAACTGAACGGAGAGAAACTTAAAGCAATCCCACTGAAATCAGGGACAAGACAAGGCTGCCCACTCTCTCCATATCTCTTCAACATAGTTCTGGAAGTCCTTGCTAGAGCAATAAGACAGTTGAAGGAGATCAAGGGGATACAAATTGGAAAGGAAGAAGTCAAATTATCACTATTTGCAGATGATATGATAGTATACGTGAGTGACCCCAAAAAATCTACCAGGAAACTCCTACAGCTGATAAACACCTTCAGCAAAGTGGCCGGATACAAAATTAACTCAAAAAAATCAGTAGCCCTCCTGTATACAAAAGACAAAAGGGCTGAGAAAGAAATTAGGGAAACAACACCCTTCACAATAGCCACAAATGACATAAGGTACCTCGAGTAACCCTAACCAAGGAAGTCAAAGACTTGTATGAAAAAATTTCAAATCTCTGAAGAAAGAACTAGAAGAAGATATGAGAAGATGGAAAGATCTCCCATGCTCATGGCTTGGTAGGATTAACATAGTAAAATGACCATCTTACCAAAAGCAATATACAGATTCAATGCAATGCCCATCAAATTACCAACACAATTCTTTACAGACTTGGAAAGAAAAATTCTCAACTTCATATGGAATAACAAGAATCCCAGAATTGCTAAAACAATCCTCTACAATAAAAGATCTTCTGGAGGTATCTCCATCCTTGATCTTAAGTTGTACTATAGAGCAACAGTTGTAAAAACTGCATGGTACTGGCATAGAAACAGAATGGTGGATCAATGGAACCGAACAGAGGACCCAGAAATAAACCCACACACTTATGGACACCTGATATTTGACAAAGACGCCAAAGTCATACAATGGAAAAAAGATAGCATCTTCAACAAATGGTGCTGGTCCAACTGGATGTCTACATGTAGAAAAATGAAAATAGATCCATACTTATCACCCTGCACAAAACTGAAGTCCAAGTGGATCAAAGACCTCAACATAAAACCAGACACATTAAATCGGCTTGAAAAAAAAGTGGGGAATAACCTAGAACTTATTGGTACAGGGGAAAACTTCCTGAACAGAACTCCAACAGGAAAAAAAATCTTAATGAAGTCCCACTTTTTGTATGTGTGCCCAAGAATTTTTTATTATTATTATTTATTTAATTTTTTGTGTTAAATATTATTTTTAATTTTTTAAACTTTTATTAATTACACTTTATTCACTTTGTATCCCCCATAAAAACCTCCTTCCTCCCCCTCCTAATCCCACCTACCTTTCCCTTTCTTCACGAATGCCCTCCCAAGTCCACTGATAGGGGAGGTCCCCTTCCTTCCTTCTGATCTTAGTCTGTTAGGTCTCATCAGGAGTGGCTGCATTGTCTTCCTCTGTGGCCTGAGATCAAACAGCAGGCCAATCAGTTTATTTTAGAGGCAGTCCCTCTTCCCATTACTATGTAACCCACTTGGACACTAACTGTCATGGGCTACATCTGTGCAGGGGTTCTAGGTTATCTCCATGCATGGTACTTGGTTGGAGTAGGAGTCTCTGGAAAGACCCTGGTGTTTAAATTTTCTCATTCTGTTGCTCTCCTTGTGGAGTTTCTGTCCTCTCCAGATCATACTATTTCCCACTTCTTTCATAAGATTCCATGTACTCTGCCCAACAGTTGGCCATAAGTCTCAGCATCTGCTTTGATAGTCTGCAGGGCAGAGCCTTTTAGGGCCTCTGTGGCAGGTTCCTAACTTGTTTCCTGTTTTCTTCTTTTTCTGATGTCCATCCTCTTTGCCTTACAGGATAGGGATTGAGCATTTTAGTCAGGATCCTCCCTCTTGATTAGTTTACTTAGATATACAGATTTTAGTAGGTTTATCCTATATTATATGTCTATATGAGTGAGTATATACCATGTGCCAAGAATTTTTAAGTTCTGTTTATGTGTACATTCCTTTCATCATATTTTTACATATATACTCTAAACGTTTGCTGAATAATGGTGTTTCAATGTCTTTCCCACATTTCAACTGAATTTTTTTTGGGCACTAAATCTAAACCTAATTATTATCAATATTTGGAGGTTTTACTTGTTTTGAATATGTGGTTTTATTTTCTTAGTTAACAGTGTATACACAGTCCCTTACACTAGGGTCATCATATTTGGGTCTCTAACAAAGTAATGAAAAACAGTAAATAGTACTAAAAATGTTAAAGACTAAAATGAAAATAACTGAGGGCATTGTACAATGATCTCAGATGCTTCTTTTCAGACAGGACATTTTATGATGAAATTTTTTTTTCATGAGGCACAAATGCCTGTTAAGCTTAAGACTTGTTTATAACATTCTCTTGAAAACAAGGTTCAAGATGCATCCTGAAGTCATAACATCAAATGATGTACAGAGAGGACATAATCACCTTTGCAGATATGGTCTCCTAGGGATAAGTATGGTAGGATTAAAAGCTCAGGACACTTTCTGAGGATATGACTTTTCAGAAAACCTAATAAAAAAAATGATTCTTCCCAGAAAATGAACATGTACATAAAACCAACTACATATAAAACAGGTACAGAGTAAATGTCAGAGAGGGACCAGGTTAAAAACTAACACCAAATAAGTATCACTGTTGCTGTATCTGGAATTTCTACCTTGTTTGGAATGCAGAGACAAGAAGACTGTTAACCCCTGTATTGAAGGAAGTGCATCTGCATAAAGAAAAGCAATGTTTTGATTCTCCTGTTCCTTTTTTCTCCTCCCCTTTCTCCTCCTTCCTTACCTCCTATATGTGAAGCAAATTCTCTACCTCTGAGTTGTATTCCTGCCTTCTGTACAAAACAGGCAGAAACAGATAGTCTTTGGATATAATGAAGCCAGATGCTAAACTCACTAAAGCTTAAAGGAAGTAACTTGTTATGGGATAAATTAAAGAGAACACAGAGAAGGCAACAGGCATAGAGTAGGCTGTCCTAGTAACAGCAGTAACAGAACAAGATAAAAGACTCAGGAAATGTTTTTTACAGATGGCACAATGGCTGGCATTAACAAATAAAATGCTGCATGCTCCCATCCTTTAGGTGGGAATTCTGTATTACTATCAGATTATGAAGACTTTGTTAAAGGAATTTACTTTTTAAAAGGTTATTTGTCCTTCCACAGATAGTTATTGTGAATTAGGTACCCAATACTGTGCTAAGTCCTGAACACACAAAAATGATTGATGTAAACACCACTCTTTCTCTATAAGCTTACAGTCTTGTGGGGTAATCCACCATAAACAAAAACCCATAGACCATGCATAGAAATGTATACATCACTACAAATTCCACTATGAAACCTAAAGGAAAGCAAGAGGTACCTAACACCCCAGAAAAGATAAAGAACATACATATTCAAAGGCTGAGAGATGAGAACATTTTAGTTCAGTAGGTGAAATGAAAGAAGGTGAATTTGTTTGCAGTAAACTAGGGAAGAAGAAAGGAATGATGATGATGATGATGATGATGATGATGATGATGATGATAATAATAATATATAGATTAAAGAGGGATGATAGCCATCCCTCTCTGCTGCTGCTGTTCTTTTCATCCTTGCACCCTCTCATGTGCCTCTGTGCCCTCTAGTGGTGACGGGAGGCAACTTCTCCATCATTTCTCTCTGAACTGTTGATGGTTTAATCAGCAGAGCCTGCAGGGCTGGTGGCCCCCAGGAGAGCCCAGGAGGGGGAGGCTCTGGGCAGGTGACTCCAGGAAGTGACCATGCTTCCTCAGCCCGGTTCCAGGTGGAACGTGGAACCCTGGTTGCCAGGTAACGGGAGGCCAGCAGCAGCAACAGCAACCTGGACAGACCAGCTGGTCCAGAGGAGCTGGAGAGATGAGTCTGTTCTGCTTCCAGACCTCCAGGGGCTCAGGTCTCAGAGAAGACAGCGGTGGTCGCCTGGGCCGCTGCTGGAGACATGTGGTGCGCTCACTGACACATTTCTGGCCTGTTCCCACTGGGAGACCAAGGTAATCAGGGCCGCCCTGCAGCAGGGGAGCTTTCTGGTCCACCCCACCCCCCATCCACCATGGTCTCGCCTGGGAGAGTGTTCCTGTTGGGACACTGAGGGATGCTTATCATGTCCGCTTCCCGCTTGGTGTAGGGAAAGGGTCCCCTGGGGTTTGCACACTTAAAGCCTCCCTCCTGCCCTGGTCCTACCTCATAGCGAAAAGGAGTGAGCCTTCCTGCATGGCATCCCCATGCTCAGCAATGATGGCTTGGACTATGGGAGCAGATGATTCCCTATTTGCCCAGGGCTGTGCAGAGGGAAGACAGGGTATCCCTCTGCTTCTTTCTGGCCCTTTATCCAAAGTTTGCCATCATCTGGATGGTTCTGGACCTGATCCTGAAAAGGTAGGAGAGCAACAGCAGCCTGGACAGACCAGCCAGGGATCTAGCCAGCCCTCAGATCTTCTCCTGCTGTTTCCCAGGGCCCGTGCCCTGTGCCCTCACAGAACTGGACGCCTGAGTCCCAGCAGCCTGGGACTCAGACTTTAAGGCCTGGCCCCTTAAAGTGACATGGCCAAGAATGGGCGATTGGGGCAGGGGTGGGGCTCTAACAGGTGCCATTCCCCTTCCCAAGGAGTGTCACACACACTACCCTTTCTCCCCTGCCCTTTCCCTGTTTGTGTAAAGGATTCTGGACCCCATCTGCAGTGTTTGTTATGGATGGAGCACCCAGCACCCCCAAGCCCCTCCCTGGAAAGATTCTAATAGTTCCTTCTAGATGTCTGGGTGGGTTGGGGACATGGGGCCTTAGGGTGACACCCCCTGAACTGTCACAGGTATAGATCCTTCAGGCCCGACTGTGAGGAAGATTAGCAGACAAAGACATGAGTGGGATTGGGGTGGAGGGGAGGTGAGAGGGGAACGTTGTTTTGGGTGGCCAGGGAGGACCAGGCCAGGAGCCTCACCTTGGGGTTCTCTCCTAGGGACTGTCCCCGACCTTGCCTGCTGGTAGAGGACAGAGGTTTCCCACAGGGCTCCTGGGTTTTGAGCAGCAGAGGGAGGGACAGGAGAGGAAGGGCCTTGGGGCACACCCATGCCCTGCCCCGCAGCCCTGAAGTGAGGCCAGGCTCCCGACCCCATGTCCCTCTGCCCTGCTCTTACCCACAGGGCCATCTTATCATTCTTGTCCCAGTGGCTGCAGAAATTCCCCAAGTTTTCTGTGGGCCCCGGACCTGGCCATCATGAGGCGACTGCTGGACTATGCCAGGATCCATGTGCCCACTGCAGAGTTGGACTGCCAATCTGGGGAGATCCTCCGGGCAATGGATAAGCCCGGGATAAGCTGAAGTCCGAGAAGGAGGAGAAGGAGGAGGATTATTAGGAAGAGGGTGTGGACCCGGGGGAGGTGCCTGGTGAGCCAGCAGCTGATTTCAGCCCCATGTCCCACAGGGGAAGTGTCCTGAAGCTCTGGCCAATGAAGCAGAACAGGATGTCTGTCAGCTTGACCGTTCTGCGCGTAGGAGAGGGGACTGTGCCTTCCCTGGCATGGAGAGGCCATCTTGGGTTAGCTCACCCCATTCTGCGTGCCTTCAGGCTGCTCCCCTATCCCGGATGACGGCTCACCCATTTCTGTGCTCAGATCCTGGGCTACTTGGGGCCTCAACTGCAGAGCTGCCCATGCAAGAGGCCTTGGTGGCAGGAGAAATGGAGCCTGGTTTCAGGGGGCAGATGTTAAGCCCCAAGAGGATGCTGAGCTCCTGGATCCCATGGATGTGGGACCCCCAGTCTTGCCAGAAGCTGGACCAGTGCAACGTTCGGCTTTAGCATCAGAGGACACACAGGCCCTTGTGGACCTGGCGGATGAGCTACTGTTTCTATCCACTGTGGTGCACTTGGGGGCACCCAATCCCCTGTCCCGCTGCCCAATGTAGACATATAGTTGGTACAATTGCTGGCTGAGCTGCACCCAACGCCTGCTCCCCTTAGAGAAAAGATTCCCTTAATTTTGTATATTTTTAAATTGCTGTTTTTCACTGTTGTGTTATTGTTGTTGGTTTCATATTATTATTAAAAAAAGGTGTTGCTTACTCAACTTAAGTGATGTATTCGGAGATGGGACCTCCCCATCTGCCCACAGTAGGTGGAGCCATTCCTGGGCAGTGGTCCTGGCTGAGCCAAGGGGTATGGAGCCTGTTTTTGTCGAGTTTCCTGCGAGTTGGGCATGTGCATCCATCTATAGAAGATGCTGCCAGGTGTGTAGTTGGTGTCCAGGGGTCTACTGGGATAGATTGAGCCCCAGAAAAAAAAAAGCCCAACAGGGCAAGTGCTTGACAGCAGACTTTTGGGGCCACAGCTGGGCCAAGAGCTAGGCTCTGAGGACCAGGACCAGGAACAGTACCAGGACCCAGCTCTGTGGCCACTATCCCTGTGGGGGGGAAAAAAATAGTTTGAGATACAGAGTACATTTTGGGGGTCATTTAAATCCATGATATTTCTACATAGCCATGCCTGTTTTGGAACTCAATCTTTGGAGCTGGGCATGGTGGCATATACCTGTAATCCCAGCACTCAGGGAAGAAGAGACCTGAATTTGAGGCTAGCCAGGTCTACAAAGTGAGTCTAGGACAACCAATGCTACACAAGGAAATTCTGTCTAAAAAAACAAACAAATGAATGAATGAATGAATGAACAAATACAAAAGAGAACTCACTCTGTGGACCAAGCTGACCACAGTCTCAGAAAGATTAGCTTGCCATGGACTCCCAGGTCTAGGATGACAGGGATGCACCTGTGAGCCAATCTAAGATATTTTTAATGACCTATTCTTGAATCAAGGAATGAAAGGATAAAATAAGATGTGCAAAGGTACCATTTTTCTTTTAATGAACGGTAATAAGTCTTCAAATTCTACATTTATTGACAATTGCAAATAATTTCTGATGTTGTCAATAAGTGAATTTTCCTTTTTGCTTAATTTCATACATTGAAAAATGTTTGAGTATGTACATGCGAGTGAGAGGACAACTTATTGTTGTGAATAGCCAAAACCAATGTAAAAGTTCATGTACAGGATGCCTAAGATATACTTAATGCTAAGGGTAAGAGAGTTTATATGCTAATGCTAAGCGAGTTTATATAAAGTTTGGCTATAAAAGCATAGCTGCCCAGTCTGTATAAATAAGGTGCAAGCCAAAAAAATAGCCACTATCAGTGTAAAGCCCAGGTACAAGATGCCTAGGGTATGCTTAAATGCTAGAGGTAAGAGGGAGTTTAAATAAAGTTTGGCTATAAAGTCATAACTACCCATCCTGTATAAATAAGGTATAAGCCAAAAAATAGCCACAAACAATGTAAAACCCAGGTACAAGATGCCTAGGGTATGCTTAAATGCAAAAGGTAAGATGGAGTTTAAATAAAGTTTGGCTATAAAGGCATAACTACCCATTCTATATATAAATGGGGATAGGAAAAATAGCTACAACATATATAAAAATCTAGGCCTAAACCTCAAAACAGGTACAAGATACCTACAGTGTGCTTATATTCTAAATTAAAAAGGAGTTTATATAAAGTTTACTTAAAACATGCATTTTCATATTGCTCAAGGCAACCAGCTTGTCTTTCTATTGGGAGGCTTCTCTCTAGGAAAATAGGGTAGCAACTTGGACTAATACAACAGGCATTGCAAGAGCCCAAAAATATATTTTAATCTCTCCAAACTTGTTTTGATTTCAACATGATAATGATTGTTTGTTAAATAATATGGTACCTTATATTGCTGATCCCTTTACATGGGAACAACTCTGAAACTGACTCAGAGATAAAAATTATGTTTTCAGTCCAAAACTACAACATGTTTGCTATCTGTTTACATCCCATATATGAGTTTTCGACATGAAACCCAGAGTCTTTTGACCAGTGAAAAAAACTGGCCCTTATTTAGGTTTAAAATTGATTTATGTATGTGCTGCTGTGTGAATTTGTATATACAAGCCCAAGTATAAAAATAGTAGAAAAATCTATAGGAGTAATATGGGCTACCCAGAAATTGAACTCAAAACATCAGGCTTAGAAACAACCAACTATTCCCACTGAGACAATTCTCTGACATTCACTTATAGATCTGAGACAATGTCATGAGCAAAACTTTACTCCTAAGAATGAACTAAGAACAAGTTTCAATTAGGATAACAGAAAAACTGAAAAGTGTAATATTGCACAATACAGCACAGAAACAAGTTTCCAACAAAAGAACACGAGAGGATTATATCATTTTAATTTGGAAATAGCATTTATTATTCAAATTATTTCATGTTCTTCCATCCTTATATAACAGTAAGTTTATAATCTGGATAGAAGACAATATTTTACTGATGTAATATTTCAAGTAAGGTTATTTGAGTATCAATGAACTCAATGGGGAATGTCTGTGGTAAGCAAAACTGGCAACATGATGTTGAACATCATATAACAATGAAGAAAATAAACCCCACAAAGCTGTCACCAAGTCTTCACACATCTGTCATGGCCTAAAAACTCATAGTAACATTACAAACACACAACATGCTTTTTTGAAATAAATATCATTGCTGTTACATTATTTAACACCTCTAGATAATTCTCTCAGAAGGCAGTACTTCAACATTAGGTGCCGTACAGTAACTAATGGAAACACAAAGAAGAATGGAACTTTAAACAATATATATTTATATATATATGTATATGAATACACATATATGTATGTATACAGTCATACATACATACACACTATTAAGCATTTTAACATTAATATTGGTAAAAATAGAACACATCCAGGGAACATCTTCCACCATTGGACGTGTACTCAGAAGGCATGAGAATCAAGATTTCAAATGCAGCTTTGCCTAATTACTGGCATCCAAATCAGGCTTGAAAACAAACATCTTAAAGGAATTTGTGAAAATGAAAAACACAAGCACCGTGCTTTCTCAGAGACCCTTCCTTGAAAAGCATGATTACACACCACCTGATATAAATAAGCAATGGATTACATAGATGATGGGAATCCCATTCTATACTTTGCATCAGAAAAATACCTATCACCAAGTGGAAATGCATTAGATCAACAGCAGCCACAGAAAGAATATCAGAATGACCTAATAAATGTCAGTTATTGGATTTGATACACATAGAGCAAACTTCGATAGCTACTCCATTGTTTCAAAATATAGAACACAACCACAATTTGTGACCTCCTCCACTACATTATACATCAACATGGTAAATAATTTACTTCATCCAAGGCCATGTTTCTTTTCATAATTAGATTCTTAGGGTGTACAGATATTAGTACGTTTATCCTGTATTATATGTCTAATACCCACTTATGAGTGAGTATATACTCTATGTGTCTTTCTGCTTCTAGGATACCTCACTCAGGATGATCTTTTCTAGATCCCACCATTTGCCTGCCAATTTCATGATTTCCTCATTTTGAAATGCTGAGTAGTATTCCCTGTGTAAATGTACCACATTTTCTGTATCCATTCCTCAACTGAGTGGCACATGGGTTGTTTCTAGCTTCTGGCTATTACAAATAAAGCTGCTACAAACATGGTTGAGCAAATGTCCTTGTTGTATACTTGATCAAATTTTGAATATATGCCTAGGAGTGGTATAGCTGGATTTTGAGGTAGCACTATTCCTAATTTTCTGAGAAATTGCCAGATTGATTTCCAAAGTGATTGTACAAGTTTACGTTAGCATCAGAAGTGGAGGAGTGTTCCCCTTTCCACACATCCTCTCCAGCATGTGTTGTCACTTGAGTTTTTGATCTTATCCATTCTGATAGGTGTAATGTGATATCCTGGGTAATCTGATAGGTGTAATGTGATTTGCATTTCCCTGATGACTAAGGAAGTCTTTTAAGGAGACAGGAGTTCCACAAGGAGAGCAACAGATGAAAAAATACTGGGTACAGGGGTATTTTTTAAGACTGATACTCCAACCAAAGACCATGCATGGAGATAACCTAGAACTTCTTCAACTTCTGCCCAGATATATTCCATGGTAGCTCAGTCTCCAAGTGAGTTCCCTAGTAATGAGAACAGGAACTGTCTCTGATATGAACTCAGTGCCTGGCTCTTTGATCACCACCCCTTGAGAGGGGGCAGGTCACAGAGGAGGACAATTCTGCAGCCAGTTCTGATGAAATCTGATAGGCTAGGGTCAGATGGAAGTGGAGAAGGACCTCCCCTATCAGTGGACTTGGGGACAGAAATGGGAGGAAGTTAGGAGGGAGCTACAGCATAGATACAATGTGAATAAACTGTAATTTACAAAAACAAATTTTTAAAAAGTGAAAAAAAAAAAAGAAACAACCTTCAGATACTAGAAGTTTTTTTGTTTACATCCCAGGATGTTGGTTTTTGAGAAAGAGATTTTCTGTATGGCCTTGACTGACCTGTCATTATTTTTAGACCAGTCAGGACTTGAACTAACACAGATCCATCTCCCTCTGCCAGTCATAGTGCTAGTATTAGAGGCATTTGGCAACAGTCCAGCCTTTGATTATTTTAATTTAATTTAATGTTTTATTTTTGTGACATGGTGTCTCAGTGCATCATTGCTAGTCCAGGACTCTCTTTGTATATCAGGCTGAACTTGAACTCACAGAGATCTACCTTCATCTGCCTCTTAAGTTATGGGACTAAGTATGTGTGCCACCATACCTGGCAAGACTTACCTATAGCCTAGTCACACTATGTGATTTCAGACATATCTAGGCACACGTCTAGCCTTTTTTTAAGACAAGGTTTCTCTCTGTAGCCATGCATGTCCTGGACTTGCTATGTAGACCAGGATGACATTGAAGTTACACAGCAGCATGCTTGCGTCTCCTGGAGAGATGGAATTCAAGACTTGAGCCACAAAGCCTGGTTCATATTTTTATTTTAATCATACATATATATGATTAAAACATGATTTTGTTTTATATGTATATGATTAAACAAAATGTATATGTTAATATATAACATATTTATTAAATATATGGGATTATATTACTATATTTAGTGCGTATATATTAATTATACATATGAATATTTTGGTGTTTTGAGAGAGGGTTTCTCCTTTTAGCCCTGGCTATCTTGGACTAGATCTGTAGACCAGCCTGACCTTGAAATCACAGAGACTGGCCTGCTTTCTGCCTGGCAAAGTGCTGGAAATAAAGGCCTATGCCAACTCTTAGTATTTATGTGCCGGGAGCCAAAGCTAGCCATGGAAGCTAAAGTCAAAGCTATCTAGTAGAGACAAAGGTATCTGCTGAAGCCAAAGTCAATCAATGAGACAAAGCTATCTAGTGAAGACAAAGGTAGTTACTGAAGCCAAAGCCAAGCAGAGAGCAAAGGACATTTAATGGAGACCTAAAGCTATTTAGTGAAAGAGTTATCTAAGACCCTAAATCATGGGTGATAGATTGTGAGGACATCCGTTTGTTAGAGCATCTGTAAGATATTTTTAGAAAACATCCTTATGGTATCTTGCAGGTACAATATTTAACCCATGAAAGCACTCTTCCTATTTCCTGCAGCAGTAGATTGACCTTCCACCTTTCCTGCCTTCTCCCCATATAAGCTGGGTAAAAATTTCTAATAAACGGAAGCCTTGATCAGATGAACAGACTTGGCTCCATTCCTGCGTTTCTTGTCCCCTCCCCCCATTCTTTCCATTCTTCTACTTTAAGAACCCCATTGAAGCCCTGAGTGTTGGACATTTAGGCACCTGCTTCTGGCTTTCTTAGCAACCTGTGATGTCATTATGTGTCGACAGCCAAGTATTTAATTTACTTTGTTCCTTAAAAGGATCTACCAGCCCATTTTGTCTCTCTCTCTTGGCCTCTCTTGCCCTCTTGCTTTTGCCTTCTTGCCCTCCCCTTTCTCTGTTGGGGTGCCCCTCTTTCTCTCTTCCCCCTATCATGTCCTGCTCTTTCCTTCTCTCTCTCTCTCTCTCTCTCTCTCTCTCTCTCTTCATCTGCATCTGAGAGCCCACCTGAGAATGCAAACAACTGTAAAAGAAAAACAGCTGTGATTATTCCCATCCTTGAATTAAAGCCAGAGGCACATAGTTCTCGAATGGTAGGATGAACTGCTCTGAGATAGCCTTGAATTGAAGCCAGAGGCAGATAGCTCTCAAAGGGCAGGATGAACTGCTCCGAGATAGTTGTTTTTAACTTTTATTAATTACACTTTATTCATTTTGTATTCTCCCATAAGCCCCTCCCTCCTCCCCCTCCCAGTTCCACCCTCCCCCCTCCTTTCTGCATGCATGCCCCTCCCCATGTCCACTGATTGGGGAGGTCCTCCTCTCCTTCTTTCTGATCTTAGTTTATAAATTCTCATCAGAAGTGGCTGCATTGTCAGGGCTCTAGGTTATCTCCATGGATAGTCCTTGGTTGGAGTATGAGTCTCTGGGAAGTTCCCTGTGTTCAAATGTTCTTGTTCTGTTGCTCTCCTTGTGGAGTTCCTGTCCTCTCCAACTCTTACTCTTTCCCATTTCTTACATAAAATGCCATTCACTCTGCCTGTCAGAGTTGGCCATCAGGCTCAGCATCTGCTTTCACAGTCTGCATGGCAGAGGCTTTCAGAGGCCCTCTGTGGCAGGTTCCTAGGTTGTTTTCTGTTTTCTTTTTCTTCTGATGTCCATCATCTTTGCTTTTCAGTATGGGGATTGAACATTTTAGTTAGGGTCTTCTCTTTTGTTTAGATGTACAGATTTTAGTGGGTTTGTTTTGAGAAAACTCACAAACGGCCAAAAACTGCAAAAAAAAATAGCTGTAAACTATCTTCATGCTATTCTTGCTGACCAATCAATGTATCGAGCAAAAGTGGCCAGATTTTTAAGTATAAAAACCCTGTGCTTTGCATGCTCGGAGTCATCCCCTGTCTTGGAGGGGCGACCCTATCACGATTGGAATAAAAAAAAAAAAAAAAGAAAAAAACAAAAACTATTGCTTTTGAATCGAGTCGTGGTCTGTGAGAGTTTCTGGGAAGGCCACGATCTTGAACTGCTGAGCTGTGAGACCCCAGGTCTTACATTTTTGGTGCGTTTGACCGGGAAAGGGCATGCCCCTTCCCCAACCCTCATCAGACTGAGCTCGGTGGTCGAGCTCGGAACAGGTTAGTCTGATTTCTGTTTTGCTTTGCTTGTTTCTGTCTTACCAATATGTTTCTGTTTAGGCCCCTATCTGGACCATTTTTAGTCATCTGATCAGTCATTGCGATAGTCAGACGTATTAGAATATCGCTTGACTGGGAACTGGAGGACACTCCAGTTTGTGAGGCTAGGACCAGGACGGTCCTCCTCCCATCTGTTTCCTGTCAGAGACGGCCACCACCAGGCAGCCTCTCAATCAGAGTTCCGTGGTACCACCCGCAAGTGTGCCCTTGTCTAAATGCCTGTCTTGTTCTTTTTGTCTCTATCGTTGTTGCCTCTTTGACTTTCTTGACAGACTACTTTATTATGGGACAGACTGTGACTATACCCATATCCCTCACCCTTGATAATTTCTCAGAGGTGAGATATAGGGCACATAACATTTCAGTTGAAGTTAAAAAGGGGAAATAGCAAACTTTCTGTTCCTCAGAGTGGCCTACTTTTCAGGTTGGATGGCCAGCGGAGGGCACCTTTCACCTTGACAAGATCCTTGCTGTCAAGAATAAGACTCTCCAGACTCCAGGAGGCCCTCTGTCTAAGGATCAGTGTGCATATTGCAAGGAGAAAGGACATTGGATCAAGGATTGTCCTAAAAGGAAGAAAAAGCCAGAAAATCCTAATACCCAAGCCCTGGAGACCCAGGTTCTAATCCTGGGTAATGACAGTGATTAGAGGGAACAGGGTTTGACCCCTCACCCAGAGCCCAGCGTAACCCTTAAGATGGATGGGAAGCCAGTCCACTTCTTGGTGGACACTGGCGTCCAGCATTCTGTTCTGTTACAAGACTTTGACACTAAAAAAGAGAAGAAATCATGGTCCAAAGAGCCACTGGATGTAAACAATACACATGGACTACACCGAAGAATGGTGGACCTTGGAGTGGACCGGGTATACCACTCATTCTTAGTTCTCCCTGAATGCCCATACCCGCTGTTAGGGTGAGATATCCTAACTAAGATAGGAGCCCATATCCATTTTAGACCAGACGGCCCAGGTGACAGACAATAAAGGAGATCCCATTCATGTACTGACAATTCAACTGGAAGATGAATACCACCTGTCTGAAAAGGTGGTAAGTCCAGAAAAAGACATTGACTGTTGCTACAGAGATTCCCAGGGCATGGGGTGAAACGGATGGCCTAGGAAAAGCAGAGAAACAGCCCCAGTTCTGATAGAGCTGAAGCCTCAGGCTACCCCAATCACGGTGCAACAATATCCAATGTCTAAGAAAACCCGTGAGGATCCACCCTCACAAACAGAGGTTCGTTGTCCTAGGGGTTCTCAGAAGGTGCCATTCTGCCTGGAATACTCTATTGCTGCCAATTCAGAAGCCTGGGAGCAATGACTATTGACCCCTACAGGACTTGAGGGAAGTTAACAAACAGGTCATGGACTTACACCCTACCGCACTCAACACATATAACCTGTTGAGTTCCCTTCCCCCTGATAGGGTTTGGTATACGGTCCTGGAACTTAAGGAAACATTTTTTTTTTTTTGTCTCCAACTCAGCCCTACCAGCCAAGACATTTTTGGTTTTGAATGGAAAGACCCAGACTCAGGGGTCTCAGGCCAGCTTACATGGACTCGACTTCCTCAAGGTTTAAAAATTCTTCTACTATATTTGATGAAGCCCTACACTGGGACCTGGCACACTTCCGGGCCACCAATCCCCAGGTAACTTTTCTCCAAAATATGGATGACATTCTATTAGCTGCAAATTGTAAAGAAACCTGCCTTAAAGCCACCGACCAGCTGTTACAAGAGCTGGGTGACCTCGGCTATAGAGCATCAGCAAAAAAGGCTCAGCTCTGCAGGAAACAGGTCAGTTATCTGGGATATATATTAAGAGAGGTAAAGAAATGACTATCAGAGGCTAGAAAAGAGACTGTATTTCATATTCCCCCTCCACGGACTACTAAACAACTGAGGGAAATTTTAGGTACAGCAGGGTTTTGCCTGATGTGGATTGGTGGAATTGCCAAGATGGCAGCCCCTCTGTATGTCCTTATGAAGGGCAAAGACTCTTTCATCTGGGGAAAGGATGAACAACCCACATTCAATAATATCAAACAAGCCTTAATGTCGGCCCCAGCATTTGGACTCCCTGATGTAACCAAACCCTTCCATCTTTATGTGGCTGAGAATCAGGAATGGCCAAGGGTTTTTAACACAGAAAATTGGACCCTGAATAGACCGGTAGCCTATCTATCCAAAAAGCTTGATTCAGTAGTGGTAGGATGGCCAATCTGCCTGTGAATAATAGCTGCAGTGGCGGCATTAGTAAAAGATGCAGACAAACTGACTCTGGAGCAGAACCTCACCATCTATGCTCCTCATGCCCTTGAGAGTGTCATAAGGCAGCCACCTGATTGCTGGCTCATGAATGCCCACATGACACATTTCCAGGCCTTGCTCTTGAATAATGATAGAATCACCCTTGCCTGGCTACGGAGCTAAACCCTTATTGCAGGATCCAGAAATCCAGACCCTGGAGCATGATTGCTTGCAGGTTCTAGCAAAGAAACAGGGATGGCAAAAGGACTTGAAAGATCAACCACTTCCTGATGCTGAGGTGACATACTATATGGATGGGAGCAGTTTTTTGTAGAACGGGAAGAGAAAGGCAGAGGCAGTGGTGGTAAATGGACTTAAAGTATTCTGGGCCCACGCGTTGCCGGAGGGCACATCTGTTCATCAAGCTGAATTGATTGTTTTAATCCAGGCATTAACTCTGGAAAAGGGTAAAAAGATAAACATCTACACTGATAGTTAGTTCGCCTTACCAACAGCCCATGAGCACGGCGCCATCTATCAGCAAAGAGGCCTGCTAACATCAGCTGGTAAAGAGATAAAAAATAAAAACAAGATTTTGGCTTTGCTCAATGTCTTGTTGCTGCTGGACAAGGTAAGCATTATTAATTGCCCGGGACATTAGAAGGGGACTTCCAGAGCAGCAAAGGGGAATAACATGGCTGATCAGAAGGCTAAAGCAGCTGCTAGAGGAAACTCTGTCCCAGTGGTACTAACTGCCCAGAGAAGAACGACTAAACTACTCAGAAAGTGACTTAAAGTTAATATGGCAAAATAGGAGATATTTGACACCAACGTGGGGGCATGGATTGACTCCAAAGGTAAGATCATTCTACCACAGGAAGACGCTGAGTCATTAATAACTCAGATGTATAAATGGACTCACTTGAAGTCAAAGAAATTGGCTGCAGTTGCCCGCCTATTCCAGTACCGAATACTAAACCTCACCACCTTGACTGAGTGAGTGACTAGGGCATGTGAACCTTGCCAGAGGATAAACATAGGTAAGGATTTCCAGAGCCCATCGAAGCTGCTGAGAGGAACTAGACCTGGAATGCATTAGGAAGTGGATTTCACTGAAATTTAAACAACCAGGTAGGACAATAAATATCTCCTGGTTATTGTGGACACATTCTCAGGATTAGTGAAAGCTTTTCCACAAAGAAAGAAATCGCCTTGGTCATGGCCAAAAAGATTCTGGAAGAAATTTTTCCTCAGTAAGGTATTCCAAAAGTAATTGGGTCAGAAAATGGCCAGCCTTCATTGCTCAGGTAAGCCAGGAAGTGGCCAGGATTCTGGGGCTTGATTGGAAGTTACATTGTGCTTATAGACCCCAAAGTTCAGGACAGGTAGAGAGAATGAATAGAACTCTAAAAGAGACTCTCACCAAATTGACCATGGTGACTGGCGGTGACTGGGTCGTGCTCTTTCCCTTGGCCCTCTTTAGAGTCAGAAATACTCTCTCCAGTAGGCCTGACTCCATTTGAACTACTATATGGAGTTCCTGCTCCCCTGACTCTTCTTGGGAACGTCCTTGATGTAACTAGTGGTAACTCTGACTTGTTGTCCAGGCTGAAAGGACTGCAACTTATTCAGAAAGAAATTTGGAGCAAGGTTGGCAGTGCATATGCGCCTGGGTCCTTGGAGGTGCTCCATCAGTTCCATATTGGAGATCTGGTATATGTGTGACTACACTGCAGCCAGAATCTGGAACCTCAGTGGAAGGGTCATTATTATGTCCTGCTCAATATCCCAAAAACCTTCAAAGTAGAGGGCACGTGTCACACGTTAAGCCTGCTCTTCATCAAGCTGCAACACCTGAAAAGTCTAAGCCTCCAGTACCCTGCTAAAACTGAAACTCATCAGGGACAATAAACTCTCTGATCAGAACTTGCCTTTTTCATGGAACATATAAGTGCAGTTCGGTTCCTGATGCTCCAGAGACAGTATCAACCTCTCTGTGATGTTGATCCACAATTTTAGGGTTATGATTGAGGAAAAAAAAAGGGGGGGGCGAGGGACCACCTCGGCATGAGAAAAACAACTGTGATTATTTGAATTGAAAAGTCATGTGTAGATAACTCTTGAAGGGAAGGGTCAACTGTTCTGAGAAAAACTATCTACAACCAGCTGTAAACTATCTACAACCAGCTGTACATGATCTACAACCAGCTGTACACTATCTACAATCAGCTGTACACTATCATGCTATTCTTGCTGACTAATCAATGGATACAGCAAAAGTGGTTTGAATTTCAGGTATATAAACCCTGTGCATTGCATGTTCAGGGTCATCTCCTGTCTTTGGAGTGGTGACCCTATCGCAATTGGAATAAAACTCTTGCTTTTGCCTAAAGTTGTGGTCTCTGAGTGTTCCTGGGAAGTGCACAATCCTGATCTCCTGAGCAGTGAGACTCCAGGTCTAACAACATGAAACTAAAATGCTTTTGCAATCCATTCTTTAGGTGGTGAAGCAGCTTATAAAATGGGAAACCTATTTACCAGCTGTGCAACAGACAGGTTTATATCTAGACCATTCAAAGAAGTCATGAGATATAAACATAAACAAACAAACAAACAAAAAAAAAAAAACAATCTAGAAAAGATATCCTGAGTAAGGTATCCCAGAAGCAGAAAGACATACATGGTAAACACTTTTAAGTGGATGCTAGACCTATAAGATAGGATAAACATACTAAAATCTGTACACCTAAAGATGACAAACAAGAAAGAGGACCTGGGTTAAGATGATCAATACTCACTTAGAAAGACAAATGGGATGGACATAGGAGAAAACAAGAAACAGGACCTTAGCCTACCACAGAGGACCTGGGAAAGACTCTACCTAGTAGTATATCAAAGCAGATGCTGAGACTCATAACCAAACCTTGCGCAGAGCACAGGGAATCATATAAAAAAGGGGGAATTAGTGTGACCTGGAGAGGGCAGGAACTCCACAAGGACCAAAAATATCAGGGCACAGGGGTCTTTATGAGACTGTATCTCCAACCAAGGACCATGTATACATAGAACCTAGCACCCTGCTCAAATATAGTCCATGTTAGCTCTGTATCCAAGTGGGTACCATACTAAGTGGAACAGAGACTATTTCAGACATGAACTCAATGGCTGGCTCTTTGACCTCCCCCCTCCCAAGAGAGGATCAGACTTGCTAGGCCACAGAGGAGGACTTTGCAACCAGTCCTGATGATACCTGATAAGCTAGGGTCCTTTGGAACAGAAGGAGCACCTCCTCTATCAGTGGACTTAGAAAGGGATAGGGAGGAGATGAGGGAAGGTGGGTGAGATAGGGATACAGCTGGGATACAAAGTTAATAAACTGTATCTAATACTAAAATTAAAAACAGTGGGACATAAAACAAAGTTCCTAACGATGAAACAAAATGCTGACAGTTTTTTGTTTGATTGAAGACAGGATTTTTCTGAATAATTTTGGCTGTCCTGGACTCTGTATGTATAACAGCCTGTGCTTGAACTCACAGAGATCCACCTACCTTTAACTTCCTGAGTGCTAGGACTGCAGGTGCTCACCAACAGCCCTAGCTGCTGATAGTTTATTTTGTTTTAGCATTTTATTTTTGTTCTTGTGTCATGCACTACATCCCAACTGCAGTTTCTCTTCCTCCACTCCTCCAAGCGAAAATCTATCCACCTCTACTCTGCCCAGCTCTCCTCTCCTTCATCCACTGCTTCTTTATCTTCAATAAAAAAAAATCTGATGGCATAACAAGTTACAATAAGACGAGGAATAATCCCTCACATCAGAGTTGTTCAAAGCAATACATGAGGAGAGAAAGTGTAGCTAGAGCAGGAAAAATAGTCAGAGACCCCCACACACACACACACACTCTCACTGTTGGAAGTCCTTCAGCAACATCAGGCTTATAATCATAAGATGTATGCAGACCACCTAGCTCACAAGACTCATAGAACGTTTGTTTGTTTATTTGTTTGTTTGTTTGTTTTCTTTCAGTCTCTGTGATCTCCTATGAGCCCAGTTGACTCAGTGGGCCATGTTCCTGTTGTGTCCTTAATATCTCTGGTTCCAACAATACATATTCCCTCATTTGTGGGGTTCCCCCTAGATACATCATTGTGTTTGGCTGTGTGTCTCTGCATCTGTTCCCATGAGATGCCGGGTGATGTCTCTCTGGTGACAACTGGGCTAGGCATTCATTTATGGTTATAGCAGAGTATCTTTCATTGACATTTTTTTTGCCTCTCATGTTTACATGTATTGTGTGTCTCTAGGCTGTCATGACTCTGGTTCATGGTCATCCAGGCAGTGTCAGTCATGGACCTACGCTCATGGTGTTGGCCTCAAGGTGTTTTCTTGAGTGTATTTAATATTGTTGGGTTGGAGTTTTCCCTCTAGTATCTTCTGTAGGGCTGGATGGCTGCATATATACTGGGTATAGTAATCTGGGTTGGCATAGGTGGTCTCTTAGTGTCTGCTTGATATCCACCCAGGCCCTTCTGGCTTTCATATGCACTGCTGAGAATCCTAGTGTGATTCTGATAGGTCTACTTATTACTTTAATGATGTTTTGGTATTGGCAGTGTCATGCATAGAACAGTTAATTTTCATGGTGTCATCCCCATATAAAATAGAATCTCCATAACCTAAGAAAATGAAAAATGAACACAAACTTTAATGTGTGTTGAGGAAATTGAGACAAAGAAGAGACTAATTTGAGGTAAAAATAAACTATATATAAATGCTGCAAAAATTAAAATACTTGTAATCCAAATATGATATTTTAGAATGTAACTGCATCAAAAAAGTTAACTCAATATACCCAAAAAGTTATGTAGCAATTTGACGTTGCATGATGATGAATATTTTTCTATAACTCCCCATATGTCAATTGCTGTTGTTTAAGTGATTTCTGAATGAATTACATAACATTATTAAAAGCAGAAAATTTGGTAGTTCTAGGTGAAAGATAATTATATGCATAGTTTATTTTCCCTCTAACTCTCTCTTTATAGGAATGGATTTATGAGAATGATTTACAATCTGTGAGTCAATTAATTCAACAGTGGATGGCTAAAAATGGAAAATCAAGGAATCTATTAGTGGCATAGTCCATTTGGCTAGTTGGCCCAACTCATCTTCAAATACACCGAAATCCTCAAGAAGAAGGTTCTATAGTCAATGAAGAAATAGACTTGCTACCCAAGCAAAAGGGAACAGGAAAAGAGTAAAATATTCCTTCTTCCATGTTCTTGTATAGGTTTCCAGTAGAAGATGAGGCAAAGGTGAGTGGTTGGTTTTGCAGTATGAAGATACGGATTAAAGGTGTGTTTTTCAGCCTTACAGATTCAAAAGAGAAGTAGAGAAGACTACTTCAAATAAGGAAGAGTACTTCACAATTGTGTCCTTAATTTGGGTGTTTTGCTTAATTCCATATGCAGTCAAGTTAAAAACCAAGACTCATGATCAAACCTCTTTTCAGCTTGAAAGATAATCATATCTCCTCTTTACATTAATTTCCAAATGAAAAGAATAACCTGGTCATAGTAATGCCTAAAAATAATTTAATGACGAGAGTACAATAGCAGACAAATTACATATTTATCCTGATCATAATTGAAGCTAACATTATATAACTGTCCTTCAAATACCGTCCAGGTTAGAAACAACAAACTCCAGGTTAGAAACAACTCTCCACCGCCGCTGGGCCACTCCACAACACCTCCATTGTAGGGTAACCCACATTAAGCACAAGGATTCACCTCCCACCTGCTACGTGTGTGCAGGGTCCCTAGGCCCAGACCAAGCATGCTCCTTATGTGATGGCTCAGTCTCTGCACGCCCCCTGGGGGCTGAGTCAGCTGTTTCTGTTGGTCTTCTTGTGAGGTTCCTCGCACCTCGATGGCCTTCATCTTTTCCCCAAAACTTACTCAGGATCCCTAGAGCTCTGCACCTTTCTTAGGTGCAAGTCTGAGCATCTGTCCAAGCTCATTTCTGGCTGGAGTCTCTGAGACAATGGTCAGGTTAGGGTCCAGGCAATGGGGTTTTACAGTCCCAATTCTGGGCGTTCTCAATGCGGTCAAATATCGTCCAAAAGAGCCTGATATTCTTCTTCCGTGAGAGGAGCCTCGAGTGTTGGTTCGATCAGCTCCCATGGTACATCTGGGTCCAGAGCGGCTGGTCCCTGTTCCTCTTCCACTGTACTCAGCTCCAGGAAGAGCTGGACAGGGCAGGAGTCGCTGGATTCTGGGTAGGCCTCTGTGAAGAAGGTGAGTTCGGTCTTGACATCAACGCTTCTGCACACTGGCCACCTGCAGAACCCGATGTCAACAAGCTGTCCTGGGAAGCCTCCTGCTCAATGCAACACGATGCTCCAGGAGCCCTTTCTGGCCAGGAGAGGCAGGCAGGTCCTCACCTTTAGCTGTGCTGCATCCAGCGTGGCCTTTTGCCTGGCCTTTCTGTTCTGGAACCATATGTGGACGGTGTCCTCAGGCAAACCTGTGCTCAGTGCCAGTTGCACCCTCGTGGCATAGTCTGGGGATGGAGAGATCTCAAAAGCTTGCACTAGCATGCTGATCTGTGCTGGACTAAGCCGCGTTCGAGGCCTTCTCCGTTCTGAGGGCGGGCCTCTTGCTTGTTGTACCCTGGCGACAAGCTTTTCAGGAGGCTGTTGGGAGGCTTCATGGCTGGAGCCTGCGGTGGTCTGCTTTGAGGTCTTCCTCGACATGCCAGTTCTAGTTCTGCGGTTTTGAAACCACACGCTGGATGGAGGACTCTGAACTCCAAATTCCCTGGCCAGTTCCTGCCTGGTCCTGAAGCTCGGGTAAGGTGTCTTGGCGAAAACTGAGAGCAAGACCTCCTTCTGCTTGGCCTGCCAAACAGTCTTTTGACGCCGGGATGTCTTTGTCTTACTGCATCCACCCACATCTGCCTGATCTTCCATCCTGCCGAGGACACTTTGACAGGAGTTCTTCCTCTCCAGTGTGTACTGAGAACAACACCCAGGAAAGTGCAGACTATGGCTAATGCGTAAAGGGGTCCACTGCTCACCCTTAAATACCGACCTGAGGCCCCACCCACTCCCTCGAGGCCTCCAATTACAGGCCAAATCGTGGAACGCTCTTCTGCTTCCAAACTGTGAAACCCTTCCTTCCTCCTACAAATTTTCCCATATCCCACCCTAAAGCAGCCTTTCCAGAAACAGTTGGCCTTGTGTTCTACCCCAATTCCACTGCTTAGCTCACAGTATGCACCTGTGTTGGCCCACAAGGAGTTTGATGGGAGAGTCTATGGCACGTCTTCTGATGATCAGGCAAGGAGAAGAGGCATAAGCCAGGAGCAGTCTTTGCCTACTTTAACAAGGTCATTTATTCAGCTCTGGCTGATGCTCTAGGAGGAACGTGGCTAGAACAGATCTTGCACTTTGTGTGTGCCCTCTGCCTTAAGTTCCTTTGAGCTCCAGTCTCCCGGTGTATGATTTCAACAATCTAAATATGGTTAGGACCCTGCAAGTCTAAGCATTTGGGCAAAGAGTAGACTTATCCTGCAGAAAGACTCCTGGAATGATTTCTGAATTTCTCCTTCAGTGGCAGGCCACAGAAGGTGTCAAGTTCCCTCTTGGATCATCTGGTTCCACCTATTTAATCCGCCATACACTTTGTCCTACTGGAGAAATTTTACAGATTCCTAGAAACTGTATGAACCTTCAGAAGCACACATTGTGGATCCCAAGACTTTTGGGAGAGGATACTGAAGTCATTTCCTTCATTTCAAGGAACATTTGCTGCTGCCATTAATTTGGATCTCTGATCATTAGGCAGTGTTTTCCAGAACACACAACTTCCGGTACTGCCAAATGTGCCTGTTGTTCTTCAGGGTGTGGTTTGCCCTAGATGGAGGAGAACAGTAACAGCTGAGCAGTTCTAACCCTGCCTTATTTTTGCATCTCATGTTTTACATGTGCCATAATTTTAACTTTTTCCTTGCAGTCCCCATCAACAATACCTGGGTGTACAATAGATACTGTAGAAGTTATTCTGCTTCTTCCAGAGATCTGCTTTACCATCCCTGAATACACAGGTCCATAAACGTCTGTATTTCCTTTGTGACACAGAACTCTTGCCGATAGGATCAGAGGTTTATCTGCAGCCAGATGCAAAGCTGCGCTGCTGCATGCAGTGGTGTGTATCAAGTCTAAAATCCTCAGTCGATATTTTTCTACCTGCCCTGTACCTCATGGCTGCCTGATGGGAGACAGCTCGTATTGTTGCATGAGGGGTCTAAGCCTGACAGGCCCCTCTGTTGGTTTCCTGATGGCAAGAGGTTAGCCTGTAGGTCCCTCTCGGAGCAGTCATCCCTAGACCTGTGCTTTCCCTTGCCACAGCTGCCATGAAACCACGGGAACCTTTGCATTCCCTTGGAGCCAGAATCTGCTTGTTCCTTTCTGTGAGTAAAGGGACCACTTGCCTCTGTGTTAACACACCTCCTATTTTGGGTTCTAGAGATTTTAACCTCACAGGTTTTTTTTGGTAAATGTCCGGATTCACCCAAAATAGCACACCGCGTGTTTTGAGAACTGGGAACTCTAGCTGTAGCTTGTCCTGTGTGGTCAGCATGATGCTCCTGAGAGCCAATAGCAGTTGTCTCTCTTAATCATTCATCTCTTGGGGCCGCTCCTCCTTTTCATGCTCTAAATGCTCTCCTACATGTGGTATTTGCAGTATCATGTGCCAATAATTGCATCAGTGCTTATCTGGTGTCAGTCTGGCACTGCCCTCTTTAGAGCTGAACCCAATCTCTGTATGAAGTTGGTGAACAGTCTTCTCCAGGGCCTTGAATTACCTTACTGAATGTTGCAGTTGTTTTGCACAGGCTCCTAAACAGATCCCTGCACCCTTAACACTGCAACATGACATTATTCAGTGACTTCATCATCAGAACAAATGAGGGACCACCTGGGAATGAGAAAAACAACTGTGATTATTTGAATTGAAGCCAGGTGCTGATAGCTCTTGAACGGCAGGGTGAACTGTTCTGAGAAACAACCAGCTGTAAAGTATAGAGCAAAAGTGATCTGATTTTCAGGCATAAAAACCCTGTGCTTTGCATGTTCAGGGTCATGTCCTGTCTTTGGAGGTGCGACCTATCTCAACAGCAATAAAACCTTTTGCTATTGCATTGAGTTGTGGTCTGTGAGTGTTCCTGTGAAGGGAGCTATCCTGAGCTCCTGAGCAGTGAGACTCCAGGTCTTACATTTTGGTGCGTTGCCCGGAAAACAGTGTGCCCCTCCTTAACCCTCAACAGACTGGCCTCAGAGGTCGAGCTCGGAACAGGTTAGTCTGATTTCTGGTATACCAGTGTTTCTCTTTAGTCACCTATCTGGACCTTTTTGGTCATCTGCTCAGTCACTGCGATAGACATATTTGTCAGAATATCGATTGACTGGGAACTGGAAGACATTCCGGATTCCATTTGGGGAGGCTAGGTCCTGCATGGACTTCCTACCATCTGTTTCTCTTCAGAGACAGCTGCCGTGAGCCAGCCTCTCAATCAGAATTCTGTGGTACCACCCATAAGGGTGTCCTTGTCAAATTGCCTGTCTTGTTCTTTTTGTCTCTATCATTGTTGCTTCTTTGACTTTCTTGATGGATGGCCTTATTATAGGACAGGCTGTGACTATCATGTCTTGGAGGTGAGATACAAGGCACATATTTCTTTGAATATGTCCTAGTCTCACACCAGCCCACTTGGGATGATTGCCAGCAACCCTTACAGGCCCTTTTGACTAGTGAGGAATGAGACGGGTCCTCCTTTAGGGAAGAAAGACTGTGCCAGGAACGGACAGGAGGCCTTCCATCCTCCCTAATGAGATTGATGATGGCTTTCCCCTCACCCACCCCACCTGGGATTACAACGTATCTGCAGGAAGGGAATGCCTGCAGGTCTACCGCCAGACTCTAATATCATGTGTCCATGGGGCCGCTCAAAAGCCCACCAATTTGATGAAGGTAAGAGAGATGGTTCAGGAGCCAGATGAATCTCCCACAGCCTTTCTTCAACGGCTGATGGAGGCATATAGCTGGTTTACACCTTATGACCCTAACTCAGATGAGCATAAGGCAATGGTGACTATAATCTTTATAGACCAGTCAGCCACAGATATTTGTAGAAAACTCCAGAAAATAGAGTGTTTACAGGAAATGTCGTTAAAGGATTTAGTGCAGGTAGCAGAAAAGGTTTTTTACAGCCGGGAGATGAAAGAAGAGAAAGAGGAAAGAAAGCAAATAGAGCAGGAAGTGAGAGAAAGAGAAAGGATAAGAGGCAAGACAGAAAGTTGACTAAGATCCTGGCCACCACAGTGCAGTCATAATGATAGGGAGAGAGTTCCTGGAAATCAGAGGGGCCCTCTGTCTAAGGATCAGTGTGCCTATTGCAAGGAGAAAGGACACTGGATCCAGGATTGTCCCAAAAGGAAGATGAAGCCCTACACCTAGACCTGGCGCACCTCCAGGCCACCAATCCCCAGGTAACTCATCTCCAATATGTGGATGATATACTATTAGCAGCAGATTGTAAAGAAAGTTGTTTTGACGCCACCAACCAGCTGTTGCAAGAGATGGGTGAGCTCAGCTACAGCGAAAAACTCCCATGCTGAAGGTCAGTTATCTGGGATATATATTAAAAGAGCGAAAGAGATGGCCTTCGGAGGCTAGAAAAGAGACTGTATTTCATATTCCCTCTCCAGGGACTACTGAACAACTGAGGGAAATTTTCAGTACAGCAGGGTTTCCTGGCTGTGGATTCCGGGATTTGCCAAGATGGCAGCCCTTCTGCATGCCCTTACAAAGGGCAATGACTCTTTCATCTGGGGAAAGGATAAACAAGCTGCATTTGATAATATCAAACAAGCCTTAATATTGGCTCCAGCATTGGGACTCCCTGATGTAACCAAACCCTTCCATCTCTATGTGGCTGAGAATCGGGGAATGGTCAATGGGGTGCTAACAGAGAAAATTGGACTCTGGAAGAGACCGGTAGCCTATCTATCCAAAATACTTGATTCAGTAGTGGCAAGATGGCCAACCTGCCTGGCAATAATAGAAGCAGTGGCGGCACTAGTAAAAGATGCAGACAAACTGTCTCTGGGACAGGACCTCACCATCTGTGCTCCTCATGCCCTTGAGAGTGTCATAAGGCAGCCAACTGATTGATGGCTCATGGATGCCCACATGACACAATGTCAGGCCTTGCTCTTGAATAATGATAGAGTCACCTTTACCCTGGCTATGGAGCTAAACCCTGCCACCATATTGCAGGATCCAGAAATCCAGCCCTGGAACATGATTGTTTGTAGGTTCTAGCAGAGGAACAGGGATTGCAAAAGGACTTGAAAGATCAACCACTTCCTGATGCTGAGGTGACATACTGTATGGATGGGATCAGTTTTTTGAGAACAGGAAGAGAAAAAGGCAGAGGCAGCAGTGGTAAATGGACATAAGGTATTCTGGGCCCAGGCGTTGCCAGAGGGTACATCTGTTCATCAAGCTGAATTGATTGTTTTAATCCAGGCATTAACTAATATCCATGGAAAAGGGCAAAAGATAAACATCTACACTGATAGTTGGTTTGCCTTACCAACAGCCCATGAGCACGGGGCCATCTATCAGCAGAGAGGCCTGCTAACATCAGCCAGTAAAGAGATAAAAAATAAAAACAAGATTTTGGCTTTGCTCAATGCCTTGTTGTTGCTGGACAAGGTAAGCATTATTCATTGCCCAGGACATCAGAAGGGGACTTCAGGGCAGCAAAGGGGAATAATGTGGCTGATCAGGAGGCTAAAGCAGCTGCTAGAGGAAACTCTGTCCCAGTGGTACTAACTGCTGAACTGCCCAGAGAAGAATGACTAAACTACTCAGAAAGTGACTTAAAGTTAATATGGCAAAAAAAGGGAATATTTGACACTGACTTGGGGGCATGGATTGACTCCAAAGGTAAGATCATTCTACCACAGGAAGATGCTGAGAGATTAATAACTCAAATGTATAAATGGACTCACTTGAGGGCAAAGAAATTTCCTGAAGTTGCCCGCCAATCCCAGTACTGAACACTAAACCTCACCACCCTGACTGAGAGAGTGACTAGGTGCATGTGAACCCTGCCAGAGGGTAAACATAGGTAAGAGTTTCCAGAGCACAGGGAAGTGGCTGAGAGAAACTGTGGCACCTGGTTAATGGCAAATTTTGAGTTAATGGAGCAGTGGAATGGATTTTGGCTTTGGCTAAAAGTCCAGTTTCTTAAAACTGACCTTAGTGGTCCTACAGCAGACTGTACAGAAATAAAATATCTCAGCAGGCTTTTTGAGGAGCACTGTTCTGACAAGAAAGCTTGGAGAAACTGCTTGTACTTTTCTGCTTTTTTACCTGACATCCAAAATCAACACCTGAAATGAAACCAGGTGACACTGCTGGCCTCAAGGCCTGGAATGCATTGGGAAGTGATTCTGGAAGACTTTTTTGTGGACACTTTCAGGATGGGTGGAAGCTTTTCCCAGAAATAAACCACCCTGATTGTATTCCAAACATTTTCCTTGGTTTGGTAAAAGGCAATTGGGTCAGACAATGGACCAACCTTTGTTGTTCAGGTAAGCCAGGAGGTGGCTAGGTTTCTGGGGCTTGACTGTAAGTTACATTGTGCTTATAGACCCCAAAGTTCAGGACATTTAGAGAGAATGAATAGAACTCTAAAGAGATTCTCACCAAATTGAACCATGGTGACTGGCGGTGACTGGGTGGTGCTCCTTCCCTTGGCCCTCTTTAGAGTCAGAAATACTCTCTCCATAGTAGGCTTAACTCCCTTTGAACTACTATATGGGTTTCCTGTTCCCCTGACTCTTCTTGGGGACCCCTTGACATAACTAGTGGTAACTCTGACTTGTTGTCCAGGCTGAAAGGACTGCAACTTATTCAGAAAGAAATTTGGAGCAAGGTTGGCAGTGCATATGTGCCTGGGTCCTTTTAGGTGCCCCATCAGTTCCACGTTGAAGATCTGGTATATGTGCAGTGACATGGCAACCAGAATCTGGAACCTCAGTGGAAGGGTCCTTATTACATCCTCCTCACCACGCCAACTGCAGTCAAAATAGAGGGCATCACAGCTTGAATCCACATGTCACATGTTAAGCCTGCATTTCATCAACCTGCAACACCTGGAAAGTCCAAGCCTCCAACTACCCTGCTGAAAACTGAAACTCATCAGGGACAATAAACTCACTGACCAGAACTCCCTTTTTCATGGAACATATATGTAGAGTTCAAGTCCTGATATTCCAGAAAGAATATCAACCTCTCTGTGATGTTGATCCACAATTTTAGGGTTAAAATTGAGTTTAAAAAAGGAGGGGTGAGGGACCACCTGGGAAAGAGAAAAACACCTGTGATTATTTGAATTGAAGTCAGGTGTATATAACCCTTGAAGGAAAGGGGCAACTGTTCTGAGAAAAACTATCTACAACCACCTGTAAACTATCTACAAGCAGCTGTACATGATCTAAAACCAGGTGTAAACTATCAGCTGTACATATCTATTATTCTTGCTGACCAATCAATGGATACAGCAAAAGTGGTTTGAATTTCAGGTGTAAAACCCTGTGCATTGCATATTCAGGGTCATCTTCTGTCTTTGGTGGGGACCCTATCGCAATTGGAATAAAACTCTTGCTTTTGCCTAAAGTTGTGGTCTCTGAGTGTTCCTGGGAAGGGCACAATCCTGAGCTCTTGAGCAGTGAGACTCAGGTCTTACAACATGAAACTAAAATGCTTTTGCAATCCATTCTTTAGGTGGTGAAACAGATTATAAAATGGGAAACCTATTTACCAGCTGTACAACAGACAGGTTTAATCTAGACCATTCAAAAATGTCATGAAATATAAACATAAACAAGAAACAAACAAAAAAAAAAACAATCTAGAAAATATCATCCTGAGTAAGGTATCCCAGAAGCAGAAAGACATACACGGTATACACTCAATTTTAAATGGATGCTAGACCTATAAGATAGGATAAACATAATAAAATCTGTACACCTAAAGATGACAAACAAGAAAGAAGACCTGGGTTAAGATGATCAATACTCACTTAGAAAGACAAATGGGATGGACATAGGAGAAAACAAGAACAGGACCTTAGCCTACACAGAGGACCTGGGAAAGACTCTACCTAGTAGTATACCAAAGCAGATGCTGAGACTCATAACAAACCTTGCATAGAGCACAGGGAATCATATAAAAAAAGGGGGAATTAGTGTGACCTGGAGAGGGCAGGAACTCCACAAGGACCAAAAATATCAGGGCACAGGGGTCTTTTATGAGACTGTATCTCAACCAAGGACCATGTATACATAGAACCTAGCACCCCTGCTCAAATATAGTCCATGTTAGCTCTGTATCCAAGTGGGTACCATACTAAGTGGAACAGAGACTATTTCAGACATGAACTCAATGGCTGGCTCTTTGACCTCCCCCCCAAGAGAGGATCAGACTTGCTAGGCCACAGAGGAGGACTTTGCAGCAGTCCTGATGATACCTGATAAGCTAGGGTCCTTTGGAACAGAAGGAGCACCTCCTCTATCAGTGGACTTAGAAAGGGATGGGAGGAGATGAGGAAGGTGGGTGAGATAGGGATACAGCTGGGATACAAAGTTAATAAACTGTATCTAATACTAAAAATTAAAAACAGTGGGACATAAAACAAAGTTCCTAACGATGAAACAAAATGCTGACAGTTTTTTGTTGATTGAAGACAGGATTTTTCTGAATAATTTTGGCTGTCCTGGACTCTGTATGTATAACAGCCTGTGCTTGAACTCACAGAGATCCACCTACCTTTAACTTCCTGAGTGCTAGGACTGCAGGTGCTCACCAACAGCCCTAGCTGCTGATAGTTTATTTTGTTTTAGCATTTTGTTTTGTTCTGTGTCATGCACTACATCTCAACTGCAGTTTCCTCTTCCTCCACTCCTCCAAGCAAAAATCTATCCACCTCTACTCTGCCCAGCTCTCCTCTCCTTCATCCACTGCTTCTTTATCTTCAATAAAAAAATCTGATGGCATAACAAGTTACAATAAGACAAGGAATAATCCCTCACATCAGAGTTGTTCAAAGCAATACATGAGGAGAGAAAGTGTAGCTAGAGCAGGAAAAATAGTCAGAGACCCCCCCCCACACACACACACACATTCTCACTGTTGGAAGTCCTTCAGCAACATCAGGCTTATAATCATAAGATGTATGCAGACCACCTAGCTCACAAGACTCATAGAATGTTTGTTTGTTTTATTTGTTTGTTTGTTTGTTTTCTTTCAGTCTCTGTGATCTCCTATGAGCCCAGTTGACTCAGTGGGCCATGTTCCTGTTGTGTCCTTAATATCTCTGGTTCCAACAATACATATTCCCTCATTTGTGGGGTTCCCCTAGATACATCATTGTGTTTGGCTGTGTGTCTCTGAATCTGTTCCATGAGATGCGGGTGATGTCTCTCTGGTGACAACTGGGCTAGGCATTCATTTATGGTTATAGCAGAGTATCTTTCATTGACATTTTTTTCCTCTCATGTTTACATGTATTGTGTGTCTCTAGGCTGTCATGATTCTGGTTCATGGTCATCCAGGCAGTGTCAGTCATGGACCTACGCTCATGGTGTTGGCCTCAAGGTGTTTTCTTGAGTGTATTTAATATTGTTGGGTTGGAGTTTTCCCTCTAGTATCTTCTGTAGGGCTGGATGGCTGCATATATACTGGGTATAGTAATCTGGGTTGGCATAGGTGGTCTCTTAGTGTCTGCTTGATATCCACCCAGGCCCTTCTGGCTTTGATATGCACTGCTGAGAATCCTAGTGTGATTCTGATAGGTCTACTTATTACTTTAATGATGTTTTGGTATTGGCAGTGTCATGCATAGAACAGTTAATTTTCATGGTGTCATCCCCATATAAAATAGAATCTCTCATAACCTAAGAAAATGAAAAATGAACACAAACTTTAATGTGTGTTGAGGAAATTGAGACAAAGAAGAGACTAATTTGAGGTAAAATAAACTATATATAAATGCTGCAAAAATTAAAATACTTGTAATCCAAATATGATATTTTAGAATGTAACTGCATCAAAAAAGTTAACTCCTAGTCCATCAATATACCCAAAAAGTTATGTAGCAATTTGACTTTGCATGATGATGAATATTTTTCTATAACTCCCATTATGTCAATTGCTGTTGTTTAAGTGATTTCTGAATGAATTACATAACATTATTAAAAGCAGAAAATTTGGTAGTTCTAGGTGAAAGATAATTATATGCATAGTTTATTTTCCTCTAACTCTCTCTTTATAGGAATGGATTTATGAGAATGATTTACAATCTGTGAGTCAATTAATTCAACAGTGGATGGCTAAAAATGGAAAATCAAGGAATCTATTAGTGGCATAGTCCATTTGGCTAGTTAGTTGGCCCAACACATCTTCAAATACACACGAAATCCTCAAGAAGAAGGTTCTATAGTCAATGAAGAAATAGACTTGCTACCCAAGCAAAAGGGAACAGGCAAAGAGTAAAATATTCCTTCTTCCATGTTCTTGTATAGGTTTCCAGTAGAAGATGAGGCAAAGGTGAGTGGTTGGTTTTGCAGTATGAAGATACGGGATTAAAGGTGTGTTTTTCAGCCTTACAGATTCAAAAGAGAAGTAGAGAGACTACTTCAAATAAGGAAGAGTACTTCACAATTGTGTCCTTAATTTGGGTGTTTTGCTTAATTCCCTATGCAGTCAAGTTAAAAACCAAGACTCATGATCATACCTCTTTTCAGCTTGAAAGATAATCATATCTCCTCTTTACATTAATTTCCAAATGAAAAGAATAACCTGGTCATAGTAATGCCTAAAAATAATTTAATGACGCAGAGTACAATAGCAGACAAATTACATATTTATCCTGATCATAATTGAAGCTAACATTATATAACTGTCCTTCAAAAACCGTCCAGGTTAGAAACAACAAAGTCCAGGTTAGAAACAACTCTCCACCGCCGCTGGGCCACTCCACAACACCTCCCTCGTAGGGCAACCCAAATTAAGCACAAGGATTCACCTCCCACCTCCTACGTATGTGCAGGGTCCCTAGGTCCAGACCAAGCATGCTCCTTATTTGATGGCTCAGTCTCTGCAAGACTCCTGGGGGCTGGGTCAGCTGTTTCTGTTGGTCTTCTTGTGAGGTTCCTCGCACCTCCAGGGCCTTCCACCTTTTCCCCAACACTTATTCAGGATCCCTAGAGCTCTGCACCTTTCTTAGGTGCAAGTCTGAGCATCTGTCCAAGCTCATTTCTGGCTGGAGTCTCTGAGACAATGGTCAGGTTAGGGTCCAGGCAACGGGGTTTTACAGTCCCAATTCTGGGCATTCTCAATGTGGTCAAATATCGTCCAACAGAGCCTGATATTCTTCTTCTGTGAGAGGAGCCTCAAGTGTTGGTTCGATCTGCTCCCATGGGACATCTGGGTCCAGAGCGGCTGGTCCCTGTTCTTCTTCCACTGTTCTCACCGGTTGCTCCAGGAAGAGCTGGACAGGGTAGGAGTCGCTGGATTCTGGGTAGGCCTCTGTGAAGAAGGTGAGCTCGGGTCTTGACATCAACGCTTCTGCACAGTGGCCTCCTGCAGAACCCGATGTCAACAAGCTGTCCCGGGAAGCCTCCTGCTCAATGACACACGATGATCCAGGAGCCCTTTCCCAGCCAGGAGAGGCAGGCAGGTCCTCACCTTTAGCTGTGCTCCCTCCAGCGTGGCCTTTCTGCCTGGCCTTTCTGTTCTGGAAACATATGTGGACGGTGTCCTCAGACAAACCTGTGCTCAGTGCCAGTTGCACCCTCGTGGCATAGTCTGGAGATGGAGAGATCTCAAAAGCTTGCACTAGCATGCTGATCTGTGCTGGACTAAGCCACGTTCGAGGCCTTCTCCGTTCTAAGGGCAGGCCTCTTGCTTGTTGTACCCTGGCGACAAGCTTTTCAGGAGGCTGTTGGAAGGCTTCATGGCTGGAGCCTGCGGTGGTCTGCTTTGAGGTCTTCCTCGACATGCCAGTTCTAGTTCTGCGGTTTTGAAACCACACGCGGATGGAGGACTCTGGAACTCCGAATTCTCTGGCCAGTTCCTGCCTGATCCTGAAGCTCGGGTAAGGTGTCTTGGGGAAAACTGAGAGCAAGACCACCTTCTACTTGGCCTGCGAAGCAGTCTTTTGACGCCGGGATGTCTTTGTCTTACTGCAGCCACCCACATCTGCCTGATCTTCCATCCTGCCGAGGACACTTTGACAGGAGTTCTTCCTCTCCAGTGTGTACTGAGAACAACACCCAGGAAAGCGCAGACTATGGCAAATGCGTAAAGGGTTCCACTGCTCACGCTTAAATACCGACCTGAGGCCCCACCCACTCCCTCGAGGCCTCCAATTACAGGCCAAACCGTGGAACGCTCTTCTGCTTCCAAACTGTGAAACCCTTCCTTCCTCCTGCGAATTTTCCCATATCCCACCCTAAAGCAGCCTTTCCAGAAACAGTTGGCCTTGTGTTCTACCCAAATTCCACTGCTTAGCTCACAGTACGCACCTGTGTTGGCCCACAAGGAGTTTGAGGGGAGAGTCTAAGGCATGGCTTCTGATGATCGGGCAAGGAGAAGAGGCATAAGCCAGGAGAAGTCTTTGCCTACTTTAACAAGGTCATTCATTCAGCTCTGGCTGATGCTCAAGGAGGAACGTGGCTAGAACAGATCTTGCACTCTGCGTGTGCAGCCGTCTGCCTTAAGTTCCTTTGAGCTCCGTCTCCTCGTGTATGATTTCAACAATCTAAATATGGTTAGGACCCTGCAAGTCTAAGCATTTGGGCAAAGAGTAGACTCATCCTGCAGAAAGACTCCTGGAATTATTTCTGAATTTCTCCTTCAGTGGCAGGCCACAGGAGGTGTCAAGTTCCCTCTTGGCCCCTCTGGTTCCACCTATTTAATCCACCATACACTTTGTCCTACTGGAGAAATTTTACAGATTCCTAGAAACTGTATGAACCTTCAGAAGCACACAGTGTGGATCCCAAGACTTTTGGGAGAGGATACTGAAGTCATTTCCTTCATTTCAAGGAACAACATTTGTTGCTGCCATTAATTTGGATCTCTGATCATTAGGCAGTGTTTTCCAGAACACACAATTTCTGGTACTGCCAAATGTGCCTGTTGTTCTTCAGGGTGTGGCTTTGCCCTAGATGGAGGAGAACAGTAACAGCTGAGCAGTTCTACCCCTGCCTTATTTTTGCATCTCCTGTTTTACATGTGCCATAATTTTAACTTTTTTCTTGCAGTCCCCATCGACAGTACCTGGGTGTACAATAGATCCTGTAGAAGTTATTCTGCTTCTTCCAGAGATCCTCTTTACCATCCCTGAAGACACAGGTCCATAAACATCTGTATTTCCTTTGTGACATAGAACTCTTGCCGATAGGGACAGAGGTTTATCTGCAGCCAGATGCAAAGCTGCCCTGCTGCATGCAGTGGTGTGTATCAAGTCTAAAATCCTCAGTTGATATTTTCCTACCTGCCTAGTACCTCATGGCTGCCTGATGGGAGACAGCTCGTATTGTTGCATGAGGGGTCTAACCCTGACAGGCCCGTCTGTTGGTTTCCTGATGGCAAGAGGTTAGCCTGTAGGTCCCTCTCGGAGCAGTCATCCCTAGACCTGTGCTTTCCCTTGCCACAGCTGCCATGAAACCCCAGGAACCTTTGCATTCCCTTGGAGCCAAAATCTGCTTGTTCCCTTCTGTGAGTAAAGGCACAACTTGCCTCTGTGTTAACACACCTCCTATTTTGCATTCTAGAGATTTTAACCTCACAGTTCTTTTGGTAAATTCCTGGATTCACCCAAAATAGCACACCGGATGTTTTGAGAACTGGGTATTCTAGCTGTAACTTGTCCTGTAAGGTCTGCATGATGCTCCTGAGAGCCAATAGCAGTTGTCTCTCTTAATTCATTTCTTGGGGCCGCTCCTTCTTTTCATAATCTAAATGCATGCGGTATTTGCAGTATCATGCGCCATGCATGGCATCAATGCTTATCTGGTGTCAGTCTGTACTGCCCTCTTTAGAGCTTAACCCAATCTCTGTATGAAGTTGGTGAACAGTCTTCTCCAGGGCCTTGAATTGCCTTACTGAATGAGGCGGTTGTTTTGCACAGGCCCCTAAACAGATCCCTGCACCCTTAACACTGCAACATGACATTATTCAGTGACTTCATCATCAGAACAAATGAGGGACCACCTGGGAATGAGAAAAACAACTGTGATTATTTGAATTGAAGCCAGGTGCTGATAGCTCTTGAAGGGCAGGGTGAACTGTTCTGAGAAACAACCAGCTGTAAAGTATAGAGCAAAAGTGATCTGATTTTCAGGCATAAAAACCCTGTGTTTTGCATGTTCAGGGTCATGTCCTGTCTTTGGAGGTGCGACCCTATCTCGACAGCAATAAAACCTTTTGCTATTGCATCGAGTTGTGGTCTGTGAGTGTTCCTGTGAAGGGTGTAATCCTGAGCTCCTGAGCAGTGAGACTCCAGGTCTTACATTTTGGTGCATTGCCCAGAAAACAGAACTCAGCAGACTGGGCTCAGAGGTCGAGCTCGGAACAGGTTAGTCTGATTTCTGGTATACCACTGTTTCTCTTTAGTCACCTATCTGGACCTTTTTGGTCGTCTTCTCAGTCACTGCGATAGACAGACTTGTCAGAATATCGGTTGACTGGGAACTGGAGGATGCTCCAGATTCCATTTGGGGAGGCTAGGTCTGGGATGGTCTTCCTCCCATCTGTTTCTCTTCAGAGACAGCCGCCGTGAGGCAGCCTCTCAATCAGAATTCTGTGGTACCACCCCTAAGGGTGTCCTTGTCAAATTGCCTTTCTTGTCTTGGAAGCTTTTGCAATCCATTCCTTAATGATGAAGCAGCTTATAAAATGGGAAACATCTTTACCAGCTACGCAACAGACAGGTTTATATGTAGACCATTCAAAGAAGTCATGAAAAGTAAACATGAAGAAACAAACAAACAATCTAGAAAAGATCATCCTGAGTGAGGTATCCCGGAATCAGAAAGACATACATGGTATACACTCACTTTTAAGTGGATGCTAGACCTATAAGAGAGGATAAACATACTAAAATCTGTACACCTAAAGAAGATAAATGAGAAAGAGGACATGGATTAAGATGATCAATCCTCATTTAGAAAGACAAATGGGATGGACATAGGAGAAAACAACAGGACAGAAGCTTACCACAGAGGACCTGTGAAAGATTCTACCTAGCAGTGTATCAAAGTAGATGCTGAGACTCATAAGCAAACGTTGGGCAGAGCACAGGGAATCATATGAAAGAAGGCGGAGTTAGTACGACCTGGAGAGGACAGGAACTCCACAAGGACCAAATATATCAGAGCACAGGGGTCTTTTATGAGGCTGTATCTCCAACCAAGGACCATGTATGCATATAACCTAGCACCCCTGCTCAAATGTAGTTCATGTTAGCTCTGCATCCAATTGGTTACCATACTACGTGGAACAAGGACTATTTCGGACATGAACTCAATGGCTGGATCATTGACCTCTCCTCCCCCCCCAAGGAAAGATCAGACTTGCTAGGCCACAGAGGAGGACATTGCAGCAAACCTGATGATGCCTGATAATCTAGGGTCAGTTGGAACAGGCAGAGGCCCTCCCTTATCAGTAGACTTGGAAAGGGGTAGGGAGGAGATGAGGGAAGGAGGGTACGAAAGGGAGGGAATGAGGGGACTGGTCTACAGCTTGGATACAAAGTTAATAAACTGTATCTAATATTAAAAAAATAAAAAGTAAAAAAGTGGAACAAAAAACAAAGTTCCTAAAGATGAAACACAAAATGCTGACAGTTTTTTGTTTGTTTGAAGACAGGATTTTTCTGAATAATTTTGGCTGTCCCGGACTCTCTTTATAGAACAGCCTGTGCTTGAACTCACAGAGATCCACCTACCTTAAACTTCCTGAGTGCTAGAAATGCAGGTGATCACCAACAGCCTGAGCTGCTGATAGTTTATTTTGTTGTAGCATTTTATTTTTGTTGTTGATTCATGCACTACATCTCAACTGCAGTTTCCTCTTCCTCCACTCCTCCCAGCCACAATCTATCCACCTCTCCTCTGCCCACCTCACATCTCCTTCATCCACTGCTTCTTTATTTTCAATGAAAAAAAAATGTGATGGCATAGCAAGTTATAATAAGACTAAGAACAATCCCTCATATCACAGTTGGTCAAAGCAATGCATGAGGAGAGAAAGTGTAGCTAGAGCAGGAAAAAGAGTGAGACACCCCCATTCTCACTGTTGGAAGTCCCTCAGCGACATGAGGATAATAATCATAAGGTATATGCCAACAACCTAGGTCACAAGACTCATAGAATGTTTATGTTTTTGTCCTTCAGTATCTGTGATGCCCTATGAGCCCAATTGACTCAGTGGGCCATGCTCTTGTTGTGTCCTTGATATCTCTGGTTCCTACAATAAGTATTCCCTCATTTCTGGGGTTCCCCTGGGTACATCATTGTCTTTGGCTATGGGTCTCTGCATCTGTTCCCATCAGACGCCGGGTGATGTCTCTCTGATGACAACTGGGCTGACATCTACTGACATATGTTGCCTGTCATGTTGACAGATATCGTCATATCTTGACTCTGGTTCATTCATCCAGGCAGTGTCAGGCATGGACTCTTTCATTGACATATGTTGCCTATTAATATACCAAAAAATTATGTAGCATTTTGACTTTGCATGATGATGAATATTTTTTGCTGTAACTACTCATATGTCAGTTACTATTGTTTAAGTGATTCTGAATGAATTACATAACATTATTAAAAGCAGAAAATTTGGTAGGTATGGAAAGATAATTATATGCATAGTTTATTTTCCCTCTAAGACTGTGCCAGGAATGGACAGGAGGCCTTCCATCCTCCCTAGACTTTCCCTAATGGGATCATGTGTCCATGGGAATGCCTACAGGTCTACCCAAAAGCCCACCAATTTGATGAAGGTAAGAGAGATGGTTCAGTAGCCAGATGAATCTCCCACAGCCTTTCTTCAATGGCTGATGGAGGCATATAGCTGGTTTACACCTTATGACCCTACCTCAGATGAGCATAAGGCAATGGTGACTATAATCTTTATAGACCAGTCAGCCACAGATATTTGTAGAAAACTCCAGAAAATAGAGGGTTTACAGGAAAAGTCGTTAAAGGATTTAGTGCAGGTAGCAGAAAAGGTTTTTTACAGCCGGGAGATGAAAGAAGAGAAAGAGGAAAGAAAGCAAAAAGAGCAGGAAGTGAGAGAAAGAGAAAGGATAAGAGGCAAGACAGAAAGTTGACTAAGATCCTGGCCACCACAGTGCAGTCATAATGATAGGGAGAGAGTTCCTGGAAATCAGAGGGGCCCTCTGTCTAAGGATCAGTGTGCCTATTGCAAGGAGAAAGGACACTGGATCCAGGATTGTCCCAAAAGGAAGATGAAGCCCTACACCTAGACCTGGCACACCTCCAGGCCACCAATCCCCAGGTAACTCATCTCCAATATGTGGATGATATACTATTAGCAGCAGATTGTAAAGAAAGTTGTTTTGATGCCACCGACCAGCTGTTGCAAGAGATGGGTGAGCTCAGCTACAGCAAAAAGTCCCATGCTGCAGGTCAGTTATCTGGGATATATATTAAAAGAGGGAAAGAGATGGCCTTCAGAGGCTAGAAAAGAGACTGTATTTCATATTCCCCCTCCAGGGACTACTGAACAACTGAGGGAAATTTTAGGTACAGCAGGGTTTTGCTGGCTGTGGATTCCAGGATTTGCCAAGATGGCAGCCCTTCTGCATGCCCTTACAAAGGGCAATGACTCTTTCATCTGGGGAAAGGATGAACAAGCTGCATTTGATAATATCAAACAAGCCTTAATGTTGGCTCCAGCATTGGGACCCCCTGATGTAACCAAACCCTTCCATCTCTATGTGGCTGAGAATCAGGAATGGTCAATGGGGTGCTAACACAGAAAATTGGACCCTGGAAGAGACAAGTAGCCTATCTATCCAAAACACTTGATTCAGTAGTGGCAAGATGGCCAACCTGCCTGGCAATAATAGAAGCAGTGGCGGCACTAGTATAACATGCAGACAAACTGACTCTGGGACAGGACCTCACCATCTGTGCTCCTCATGCCCCTGAGAGTGTCATAAGGCAGCCACCTGATTGATGGCTCATGAATGCCCACATGACACAATGCCAGGCCTTGCTCTTGAATAATGATAGAGTCATCTTTACTCTGGCTACAAGGCTAAACCCTGCCACCATATTGCAGGATCCAGAAATCCAGCCCCTGGAGCATGATTGTTTGCAGGTTCTAGCAGAGGAACAGGGATTGCAAAAGGAATTGAAAGATCAGCCTCTGCCCAATGCCGAGGTAACATACTGTATGGATGGGATCAGTTTTTTGAGAACAGGAAGGAAAAGGCATGGGCAGGAGTAGTAGATGGACATAAGGTAATATGGGCCCAGGCGTTGCCAGAGGGCACATCTGTGCAGCGAGGTGAATTGATGGCTTTAACCCAGGCATTAGCTCTGGAAAAGGGCAAAAAGATAAACATCTACACTGATAGTTGGTTTGCCTTACCAACAGCCCATGAGCACGGGGCCATCTATCAGCAGAGAGGCCTGCTAACATCAGCCAGTAAAGAGATAAAAAATAATAACAAGATTTTGGCTTTGCTCAATGCCTAGTTGCTGCTGGACAAGGTAAGCATTATTCATTGCCCAGGACATCAGAAGGGGACTTCCAGGGCAGCAAAGGGGAATAATGTGGCTGATCAGGAGGCTAAAGCAGCTGCTAGAGGAAACTCTGTCCCAGTGGTACTAACTGCTGAACTGCCCAGAGAAGAATGACTAAACTACTCAGAAAGTGACTTAAAGTTAATGTGGCAAAAAAGGGAATATTTGACACTGACTTGGGGGCATGGATAAACTCCAAAGGTAAGATCATTCTACCACAGGAAGATGCTGAGAGATTAATAACTCAAATGTATAAATGGACTCACTTGAGGGCAAAGAAATTGGCTGAAGTTGCCCGCCAATCCCAGTACCGAATACTAAACCTCACCACCTTGACTGAGTGAGTGACTAGGACGTGTGAACCTTGCCAGTGTGTAAACATAGGTGAGAGTTTCCAGAGCCCAGGGAAGCCGCTGAGAGGAACTGTGGCAGACTTTTTGGAGTTAATGGCAAATTTGGTGTTAATGGCATCTGAGCAGTGTAACCCTGCCTCTTAACTTTGGCTATTTTTCAAAGTCCAGTTTCTTATAAACTGACCTTGGTGGTCCTACAGCAGACTGCTCTGACCCTGAGAAACTGTGTGCAACCATAGTTACCAGACAAAAGGCTCTGTGTAACCTTGAGTGAGCTCTCCTATGTTTTGACCAAGTAAAGCTCCTACATGAGAAACTGCTTGTACTTTTTTGCCTACTTGTTAACCTGACGTCCATTAAATCGACACCTGGATCAGCATGTAGACTTGGTGTCCTTCTCTGTGTCACCTTGTCTCTCTCTCTCTCCCAGCCCTCTCTCAGGTGACACTGCTGGGCCTGTGACAAGGTACTAGACCTGGAATGCATTGGGAAGTGGATTTCACTGAAAGTAAACCATCCAGGTACAGCAATAAATATCTCCTGGTTTTTTTGGACACTTTCTCAGGATGGGTGGAAGCTTTTCCCACAAAGAAATAAACCGCCCTGATCGTGGCCAAAAAAATTCTGGAAGACATTTTCCTTGGTTTGGTATTCCAAAGGTAATTGGGTCAGACAATGGACCAACCTTTGTTGTTCAGGTAAGCCAGGAGGTGGCCAGGTTTCTGGGGCTTGATTGGAAGTTACATTGTGCTTATAGACCTAAAAGTTCAGGACAGGTAGAGAGAATGAATAGAGCTCTCAAAGAGACTCTCACCAAATTGAAATTAAAGACTGGCGGTGACAGGGTGGTGCTCCTTCCCTTGGCCCACTTTAGGGTCAGAAATACTCTCTCCATACTAGGCTTAACTCCCTTTGAACTACTATATGGGTTCCTGTTCCCTGACTCTTCTTGGGGACCCCCTTGACATAACTAGTGGTAACTCTGACTTGTACAGGCTGAAATAATTGCACCTTATTCAGAAAGAGATTTGGAGCAAGGTTGGCAGTGCATATGTGCCTGGGTCCTTTTAGGTGCCCCATCAGTTCCACGTTGAAGATCTGGTATATGTGCAGTGACATGGCAACCAGAATCTGGAACCTTGGTGGAAGGGTCCTTATTACATCCTCCTCACCACACCAACTGCAGTCAAAGTAGAGGGCATCACAGCTTGAATCCACATGTCACATGTTAAGCATGCATTTCATCAACCTGCAACACCTGGAAAGTCCAAGCCTCCAACTACCCGCTGAAATTGAAACTCATCAGGGACAATACACTCACTGACCAGAACTCCCCTTTGTCTGGGAAAGTATAAGTACAGTTCAAGTCCTGATATTCCAGAAAGAATATCAACCTCTCTATGAGGTTGATCCACAATTTTAGGGTTAAAATTGAGTTAAAAAAGGAGGGGGTGAGGGACCACCTGGGAAAGAGAAAAACACCTGTGATTATTTGAATTGAAGTCAGGTGTAGTTAACTCTTGAAGGAAAGGGGCAACTGTTCTGAGAACAACTATCTACAACCACCTGTAAACTATCTACAAGCAGCTGTATACTATCTAAAACCAGGTGTAAACTATCTTCATGCTATTCTTGCTGACCAATCAATGTATAGAGCAAAAGTGGTTTGAATTTCAGGTGTAAAACCCTGTGCTTTGCATATTCAGGGTCATCTTCTGTCTTTGGAGGGGGGACCCTATCGCAATTGGAATAAAACTCTTGCTTTTGCATCGAGTTGTGGTCTATGAGTGTTCCTGGGAAGGGCACAATCCCGAGCTCTTGAGCAGTGAGACTCAGGTCTTACAACATGAAACTAAAATGCTTTTGCAATCCATTCTTTAGGTGGTGAAACAGATTATAAAATGGGAAACCTCTTTACCAGCTATACAACAGACAGGTTTAATTCTAGACCATTCAAAGAAGTCATAAAATGTAAACATGAACAAACAAACAATCCAGAAAAGATAATCCTCAGTGAGGTGTCCCAGAAGCAGAAAGACATACACGGTATACACTCACTTTTAAGTGGATGCTAAACCTATAAGATAGGATAAACATACTAAAAATCTGTACACCTAAAGAAGATAAATGAGAAAGAAGACCTGGGTTAAGATGATCAATCCTCACTTAGAAAGACCAATGGGATGGATATAGGCAAAAACAAGAAACAGGACAGAAGCTTGCCCCAGAGGACCTATTAAAGACTCTCCCTAGCAGTATATCAAAGCAGATGCTGAGACTCATAACCAAACCTTGGGCAGAGCACAGGGAATCATATGAAAGAAGGAGGAGTTAGTGTGACCTGGAGAGGACAGGAACTCTACAAGGACCAAATATATCAGAGCACATGGGTCTTTTATAAGACTGTTTCTCCAACCAAGGACCATGTATGCCTATAACCTAGCACCCTTGGTAAACCCTGACACCTTATTGCCAGATTCAGAAATCCAGCCCTGGAGCATGATTGTTTGCAGGTTCTAGCAGAAGAACAGGGATGGCTAAAGGACATGAAAGATCAGCCTCTGCCCTACTGTGTGATGACATACTATATGGATGGGAGCAGTTTTGGGAGAATGGGAAGAGAAAGGCAATGGCAGCAGTAGTAGATGGACATAAGGTAATATGGGTCCAGGCGTTGCTGGAGGGCACTTCTGCTCAGCGAGCTGAATTGATTGCTTTAACCCAGGCATTAACTCTGGGAAAGGGTAAAGAGAAACATCTACTCTGATAGTCAGTACACCTTCAAACAGCCCATGTGCAAGAGACCATCTATCAGCAGAGAGGCCTGCTAACATCAGCCAGTAATGAGATAAAAATAAAAACGAATTCTGACTTTGTTCAACGCCTTGTTGCTGCCCAACAAGGTAAGCATTATTCATTGCCAGGGACAGCAGAAGGGAACTTCTGAGGCAACAAAGGGGAATAACATGGCGATCAGGAGGCTAAAGTAGCTGCTAGAGGAAACTCTGTCCCAGTGTTACTAACCGCTGAACTGCCCAGAGAAGAATGACTAAACTACTCAGAAAGTGACTTAAAGTTAATACGGCAGAAAAAAGGGGATATTTGACAACGACATGGGGACATGGATTGACTCTAAAGGTAAGATCATTCTACTACAGGAAGACACTGAGAGATTAATTACTCAGATGCATAAGTGGACTCACTTGTGGGCAAAGAAATTGGCTGAAGTTGCCCACCAATCCAAGTACTGAACACTAAACCTCACCACCCTGACTCAGAGTGACTAGGGCATGTGAACCTTGCCAGAGGATAAACATAGGTCAGAGTTCCAGAGCACAGGGAAGTGGCTGAGAGGAACTGTGGCAGCCTTTTTGGAGTTAATGGCAAATTTTGAGTTAATGGCATCTGAGCAGGGGAATCCAGCCCATTGGCTTTGGCTATTTTCCAAAGTCCAGTTTCTTATAAACTGACCTTGGTGGTCCTACAGCAGACTGCTCTGACCCTGAGAAACTGTGTGCAACCATAGTAACCAGACAAAAGGCTCTGTGTAACCTTGAGTGAGCTCTCCTATGTTCTGACCAAGTAAAGCTCCTACATGAGAAACTGCTTGTACTTTTCTGCCTACTTAAGTGTTAACCTGAAGTCCATTAAATCGACACCTGGATCAGCATGTAGACTTGGTGTCCTTCTCTTTGTCACCCTGTCTCTCTCTCTCTCAAGCCCTCTCTCAGGTGGTATTCAGGTGACACTGCTGGCCAGTGACAAGGAACTAGACCTGGAATTGGGAAGTAGATTTCAGTGAAAGTAAACCATCCAGGTACAGCAATAAATATCTCCTGGTTTTTTAGACACTTTCTCAGGATGGGTGGAAGCTTTTTACACAAAGAAAAAAAAACCCCTGCACATGGCCAAGAATATTCTGGAAGACATTTTTCCTCGGTTTGGTATTCCAAAGGTAATTGGGTCAGACAATGGACCAACCTTTGTTGTTCAGGTAAGCCAGGAGGTGGTCAGGTTTCTAGGGCTTGATTGATTACATTGTGCTTATAGAATTCAAAGTTCAGGACAGGTAGAGAGAATGAATAGAACTCTCAAAGAGACTCTCACCAAATTGACCATGGAGACTGATGGTGACTAGGCAGTGATCCATCCCTTGGTCCTCTTTAGCATCAGAAATACTCCCTCCATACTAGGCTTAACTCCCTTCGAACTACTATATGGTTTTCCTGCCCCTGACTCTTCTTGAGGACCCCTTGACAGAACTAGTGATAACTCTGACTTGTTGTCCAGGATGAAAGGACTGCAACTTATTCAGAAAGAGATTTGGACCAAGGTTGGTATTGCATATTCGCCCAGGTCCTTGGAGGTGCCCCATCATTTCCAGGTTGATCTGGTGTACTTGTTATGACACCGCAGCAGAATCTGGAACCTTGGTGGAAGGGTCCTTATTGTGTCCTGCTCACAACCACAACAGCTGCCAAAGCAGAGGGCATTGCAGCTTGGATCCATGGGTCACACGTCAAGCCTGCTCTTCATCAACCTGCTAACACGTGGAAAGTCCAAGCCTCCAGCAACCTGCTAAAATTGAAACTCATCAGGGACAATGAACTCTTTGACCAGTAAAGTGGACAGACAATTTTACCTCTGGGTGGTGCTGTTTGTTCTCAATTGGGTAACTATTGACTGGAGTTTTGGTGATCCTCACCAGGCTCACAAGGCCCTGGAAGCAATGCATGGTAAACCCTGTGATTGCAAGGGTGGGGTGATGAATGGCAGAGCCTTACTTAATGGTGAGATTTGGAGCCCTAACAAGGCCTATGTTCAAGTTGAGTGTGGTCATACATGGGCATATAGAGCCCTACAAACTTCAGGAGCACCCCAAGTTTAGAATGACATTGTGTAACCAAGCCTAAAACGGTTCCTTATGTAAATGGGTGCCCCAGGCCTTGCACTTGTGATACCTGTCAACAGGATGTGCATAGCAGTTGCTATAGAGTTGTGCAACAATGTATTGGAAAAGATAACATCACCTATTTCACTGCCATATTGAACCAAGTCAGGGAGGAGATGAGGATAGACGATTGGTCCCACAATGTGCCAACAGGAGGCCATGGATCTAACTTACTCCAAGCCCCTTGTTTGGTGACGGTAGGGAAGCCTGTATGCTGAAGAAAGGTACCTCTCATTCACCTTTCAGATGGAAGAGGGCTGCAGGATCAGGGCAGACAAGAACAGGTTAAACAATGCATTAAAGAGTTAATTGAAAAAGAATACTCATCCCTCAATTACCACCCTTTGGTTCTTTCTGATAGTAGAGGAAACGTTATTTTAGACCCCCAGACTGTAGATGTTATTACTGCCACTCATAGCCTCCTAAATGACACCAATCCTTTGCTTGCAAGTGACTGCTGGCTCCTCCTCTGAAAAGGGAAGCCTGTTCCTCTGGACCTCCCCCCTCTAATGCCACTTACTCCACTGCTGAGGGGTCCTGCCACTCAGCACCCCCTATGAGAGTGCAGCCTCTCTTCAACAAAAATGTTACCTGTTTGACAAAACCCTACAAAAATGATAGCTCAGATCTACCTGTAGGGGATGCTACCTTTGCCATTTGTGATTCAACAATTGACATCTCCACAGCTCTTTGCCCTGACAATAACACTGTGTTCTTACACAGGAATAAAAAAACCTATATGTTCTTGCCCTCAGATTGGACTGGGACCTGTGTACAGCAACCTTACTCCCTGATATAAGCATCATTCCAGGGGAAAAGACAGTCCCTGTCCTGAGCTGTGACTTAATGGTTGGAAGAACAAAGAGAGCTGTTCAGTTCATTCCTCTGTTAGTGGGAATTGGGCTGACTGCTTCCATAGGCGCTGGGTCAGCTGGTTTGGGTTTTTTATTTTATAAATACAACAAAGTGTCTCAACAGTTAATTAGTGATGTACAATTGCTTTCGAGCATCATCAATGAACTCCAAGACCAGCTCAATTCCTTAGCAGAAGTAGTTCTCCAGAACCAGAGGGGATTAGACCTCCTTACAGCCAAAAAAGGAGGAATCTGCTTAGCCCTACAGGAGAAATGCTGTTTTTACACGAATAAATCAGGCATTGTTAAAGGAAAGAGTAAAAAAATTACAAAAAGATCTTGAAAAGAGGAGATGAGAATTAATAGAATCTCTTCTTTGGAATGGGTTTAATGGTCTGCTCCCCTATGTGCTTCTCTTACTCGGACCTTTTGCTACCCTTTTGCTCCTTTTCACAATAGTACCCTGTATTGTTAACTGATTACTTGCCTTTGTTAGGAATGTGTAAGTGTGGTTCAGGTCCTGATGCTCCAGAGGAAGTATCAATCTCTCTCTGAGGTTGATTCACAATTTTAGGGTTAAAATTGGAGCACAAAGGAGGGATGAGAGCCCACCGGAGAATGAAAACAACTCTAAAAGAAAAACAGCTATGACTATTCCTGTCCTTGAATTAAAGCCAGAGGCACATAGCTCTCAAATGGCAGGATGAACTGCTCCAAGATAGCCTTGAATTGAAGCCAGATGCAGGCAGCTCTTGAAGGGCAGGGTGAATTGTTTTGAGAAAAGTGACAAAAAGTCAAAAACTGCAAACAACTAGCTGTAAACTATCTTCATGCTATTCTTGCTGACCAACCAATGTATAGAGCAAAAGTGGCCAGATTTTTAAGTATAAAAACCATGTGCTTTGCATGCTCAGGGTCATTTCCTGCCTTTGGAGGGGTGACCCTATCCCAATTGAAATAATTAAAAAAAAATCTTGCTTTTGCATCGAGTTGTGGTCTCTGGGAATTCCTGAGAAGGGCGCGATCTTGAACTCCTGAGCTATGAAACCCTAGTATTACAGGATAAATATAAAAGAAGTAAGTCGGTGAAATAACAGTAAATTTTTGAAAGAGTTTTAAGCAATCATACTGTGAAATATCTACACAAAATCCCTATAATACATGTAAGTACATGCATGAATATAAACATGTTGCAACCTAAATACTTTTACTAATGCACATAGATATGTATAGTTCAACACTGATCAAGGAAGCTTTTCCTTGAACCACAATCATGGCTGAAAACCACAACCAATCACAAGGCAGAATTCTGGAGAACAGTCACATCTGATACATCTACAAAACAATTCCCAGATCTAAGACTAAGTGATCATGCATAACAGGAGGTAATATGGTAATATATATATATATATATATATATATATATATATATATATATATGGCAGAGGATCAGAGTATGTTCTGGTAATGTGTCTCCTAATAATATCAGAAGGTACACCCATAAGATAGACCAATATAAAAAATAAAGAAAAAAAAGGCTTAGCAATATACCTGTATAAAAATGAGCTGAAAAATGGAAATACTAATAGATATGCAAAAGTGGTCTAGGAAGAAACCATTGTCCTTAATCCTATGAAAAAATATACAGGGAACTAATAAATGCTGAGAGTGTGAGAAAAAAAAAATTTCCAGGAAAGTTCATAAAATCAGTTAGTTATCCAATACCAAGCAATCAACCCTGAAAACATGCATGGAAGTAACATTATTAAACTGAGCAACTTATATTAAGAGCATGATACCAATTTGAAAAAAGAAGATGAATTTGAAAGAGAAATAAGAGAGGTCTGTGGGAAGGTTTGGAGGGAAGAAAAGAGAAGGCACAAAATGATGTAATTATTAAATAACCTTAAAAATGAATTAAATATTAGCTCTTTAGGTCATGATTTTAAAATGAATCACTACTGAGTAGTATAAAAACATAAAACTTGCAGGTAGATAGATGGAACTAGAAAAAAAAATCATGTTATATGAGGTAATCCAAACACAGAAAGACAAACTTCACATATTCTCTCTTCTAAGTTTCCCAGCTCTAAACTGAATATGTGTACTCATATGTGAGTCTATATCCGGCAGTAATTAAAAAAACAAGAATGAAATAGTGACCATTTCCAAGGTGAGAATGGAAGTGTGGGAGGTGCAGTAGGAAGTAGAAGGGTATAGAGATTTGAAAGAGGAAGTGGGAAAAAAAACTTGAAGGGGGTATAATAATTTCGAGGTAAGACAGAAAGAAATACAAAAGGGAAGATGGTAAAATAACAGTAAGGATGTCTGAAAAAAGTATTATGGAATCATACTAGTAACTATCTAAGATATGTATAATCCATGTAAGCTGTTGTATAAAACTAAAATTTAGTTTAAATGTAATTTTGCCATCTGTGATGACATTTGTCCCTCCATCTAACAAAAAACTCCAACACCAGGTATGAGAAGTCAACTTTTGAGTTATTGGGAAGGGTTTTCTAAGAGAATCCTCAAAAATTATATGCTACTACCTATCTGAACTGAAAACTACAGTCCATTTCCAGCCCGAAAAGATGCTGTTTGTTATGTCTGAAATACCTGAAAATAACAGGATGCCGAATGAGGAACTAGAAAAATGAAGAGGTGTCTCGCTAACTCTTGAACTTTGAATTTCAACTGCCAGCTTCTTGGAATATAACCTATAGTTTTCCTCAAGTGCCTGCTTTTTCAACAGTACATAACACATTGAAGGCATGTATGCTTGTGGGTGCTCGCGTTCCACTTAACATTCAGCACAGTCCTCTCCAAAAGCTCCAATACCCCATCCACCCTCTTAGGAGCTGTCCAGGCTTTAAAACTATCTACCGCATTTCAGCTCCACTTCTAGCCACTCACGTTTTATTATAGGTGTCTCATAGACTAAATAAATAAATAATAAATAAATAAATAAATAAATAAATAAATAAATAATCTGTTTTACCTTGTACGACTGTGAACATCCTCATGACAGTGCACTGAACTCATGATGAAATGTACCAGACACGGAAATTCCTAAAGCCAAGCACTCCATAGCCAGGGAACTACAAATAATCCCAGAGTGCATTGTGCCGGCTGGGAGCCTCTGTGAGAACTGCCTCAGAGCAAGGACTTCTGGGATTGTTTGTAGTACTGTAGCCAGGTCTCACTGTATTGTCCGCTTTGACTAGTCGCAGACGCAGAAATACAATTCCCAGAATGCTGTACGCACTGCTTATGCCCTCACAAGCCATCCTCCTCCTCCTTACTTAGCCTGGAGCTTTGTCAGGACCCAGAAGTATTCCCTGGAAGCGCTTTCCTCGTGCCACAACACACAGAGCGTTTTTCCTGGTCCCTGGTGTTCTGTCAATGTCCCCGCCCTGTGCCCCTCGCAGTCTTCAGGATCAGGAGCCTTTCGAGCCAATTTGTGATGCCATCGCCCTTCCCCCTGGTACAGGAAGTAAACACACAGGGCTGCGGGAAGCAACTTGTGTGCAGGACAAATGTGCTCTTTGAATTCTCCTGATTAGACGCAGTCCAGCTGGTCCCTGGTCCCTGGAGAAGGGATCCTGGGGTCGCTCTGCCTTTTAAAAATTAATTTCCAGTCTCCCAGTCAAAGCAGGACTAGTCTTGGGAAGGCAGAAACGCTCACTCACGTGGAAAATAAACCTTTTTAAAGATTAAAATAATGTAGGCAGGAGAGATTGCTCAGAGGTTAACAACGCTGGCTGCTCTTCTAGAGGTTCTGAGTTCAATTCCCAGCAACCACATGGTGGCTCACAGACATCTGTAATGGGATATTCTGGTGCACAGGCAGAATGCTGTACAATGAATGAATGGATGAATGAATAGATGGATGGATGAATCTTAAAAAAAAGCCAACTTTTGTCATCGCAAACAGCCAGGGCCCTGTGACACAGAGAATCCCTCTCTTCCCAAGGTGCCAGGTTCCATCCCAGGGACCACACGGTGGCGCAAAAACCATCTGTCAAGGAATCTGGTGCCCTCTGGTGGCGCACACGTCACTTAATAACTAGCTATATGTATATATATTTTTATATATATATATATATTTAATATTATTATATATAACTATATATATTATATATAAATAATATATATATATATATATATATATATAAATATATATATATATATATATATATATATATATATATATATATATATTTATATATATATATTATATTATATTATAGTTATAGTTATATATAGTTATATTATATATATATATATAACTAGCTTTATATATATATATATATGATGTTTTCATTTAATGCTATGTATTTATTTCAATTTAATAAGAACAGACGAAGGCATGTCTTGAGAGCAGGCTTCCCAGAGTCCTGTGGAGTCGGGATTCAGGAGGTTTCTGTGATAGATCAAAGCAGGGCCTGGGGCCACCCAACCTGTGTCCATCTTCCAGTGCTCTCCCCAACCTGATGATAAGATTGTGTTACTGAGGACAACACCTTCACAAGTTAATGGACACAGCGAATCCCACCTGGCACCTACCAAGAACCTTCACCCTTATAGACTGCTGTTTTCGATACTGGAACATATGCTGCATGCCACCAGAAGAGAAAAGTACACACCGAACCAGCCATACATCCTTCACTCTCCAAAAGTGACTGGCCTAAGATTTGCTGGTACGCTTGTGGCATAAAGGTCACAGAAGTGACCGACTAATATCTAGTTGTGTTTCAGGAGGCCCACTCCATGAGAAGGAACCTTGATCCAATACTGCTTGAGTGGTCCGGAATCTGAGTCTACAGAGGCCAAGGACGTAAGAGAAATCTAAATGCTACAGTTTTGCTAAAGGATCACAGCCATACTCACAGATTGGTGCCTTGCTAGGCCATTATTGGAAACTTCCTCCTGCAGCAGATGGGAATAAATAGAGAGACCCACATACAGTCGATATGCAAACAGTGAGAGGCCTTTAACCATTCCACCCTAAATGAGATGTCTCCAAGAAACCCTAAGCCCCTAAGGGCTCAATAAACTCTGTGTGCAAATTGTAAGCGCCTGAGTGGATGAAGGACACAAGTGCAACAAGGCCTTATAAACACAGCAGGACCAACACACATATGAATACACCCTGACCCACAAACTAGCTCTTCTTTCACTTTCTCTTGTTGGTGTTGCCTCGCCAGGCAAAGAGTATGTGTTCAGTCCTGATGCCACTTGATATGCTGGGGTGGGTGGGTGTGCACAATAGAGGCAGGGTAATCCCCTTCTCTGAAGAGCCAGGTGAGGGATGATAGGGGAAACAGGGAGGGTAGGACTGGGAGGAGAAAAGGGAGGGGTCTAAGACAGGGATGTAAAATGAATAAATAATAATTTAAAAAATAAAAATAAGAAATGACGGGGCAGGAGAGATGGCACAGAGTTTAAAATCACAGGCTGTTCTTCCTGAGGTGCTGAGCTCAATTCCCAGCACCCACATGGTGGCTCATAACAATCTATCCTGAGACCTGGCGCACTCCTCTGGCGTGCAGACAGAATAGTGTACAAATAATAAACAAATCTTCCATAATAAAGAGAACTACACCATGAATCATAAATAACGTTTCCCTCTCTCCAAAAAGAACACTCATTCCCTTTTTTAATAGGGCTGGTCTCAGGAAGGCAGACAGAGATTACAAATCATTTTTAAAGACTATAACAAGAAACCAGAAGACTATAACAAGAAGCATGCCTGTGACTGTCAGTGGGGCAAGCAGAGACTGGTGTGATTTCCAGGCCATCTGGGTTTGCAAAATGAGTTCAGGACATGCAAGGCCACAAGAGAAACCCTCTCTCCAACAGCAAGGGTTTGCACCCCTGCCAGTTCTTCACACTCACTTGTCTAGACATGTCCTAAGTCATAAAGTATGACTTCAATCAGGCTATAAGAAAGTCCTGCCAAGCACAGTGCACACACCTTTAATCCAAGCACTTGGGAGGCAGATGCAGATAGATGTCTGTGAGTATGTCTGTGAGTTCAAGGCCAGCCTGGTATACAAAGAGGCCTGGGCTACACAGAGAAACCCTGTCTCAAAAACCCAAATTAATAATAATAATGATAATAATAAGATTGAAATAAAAAAATCAGAGCCTGGCCTGCTGGCACATTGCCAGACCCAGGTTCCTTTCACAAGGAAGGCACACAGTAGAGTTTATGGGAAAAATAGCAGATGGAAGAAAGATTTGAAACTTCATTTTATTTCATTTTTAAAATCTCAATTACATTAATTCTTAGTGGATTTGAGAGAACAAAGACTTAAAGTCAGTGGGTATTGTTTTAAAGTTTAAAGCAGAAGCATGAATAAAGGCTAGTTAGTTGGAGACATGTCCAACCTCCTTCGAGGAAGAACTAGCCTTAATGCCCTGAGGGGACAAATTAGCCTTACTACATTCTTTCCTGCCCACTAATTATACAGTTGCTAGGAAACTGGCCCATAGGGCCAGGCCAGAACTGTTTGTAGTCTTGCTGCCCAAAGTGGACCAACCATTTCAAAAGTCAGTTTCCATTTCACAATCACGTAACACCAAAGCATGTAAGTCCCTGCTTGCGGTTTTGCCCCATAAAAACCTTGCTTCCCTAGATCTCAGGGCTACATTCCTCTCCTGCATCCATAGGATGTTTGTGTCCCATGTCCGTACATGTATACAATTTTAAAAACCTCATGTATTCTTAGCAGAGTGTATCCCTGGTCTTTTAGGGTTCCCAAACTGGGCATAACAGTTTCACTCTGAATAAGACCATTAGTAATTTATAAACATCTCCCAATGACAATAAACACTTGTAGCCACAGAAAACAACCAAAACCTACCCAATCCCCTTAAAAAAATAGGACATCATTCTCATTGATTTCTTCTAGCTGACATTTTGGACATGCAGAAATCCTGTTGGGGACCCAAAGAAAACTGGGAAAATGTTTAATTAAGTAAGCAATATTTGTGGTCCAGTCTTTGAATGTTGAGAAAATAATAAAAGTTAATAAAAGTCCTATTTAGAACAGTCTAAATTGCTGGACAAATTAAGATTTGTAGCTTTCTTCAAAGCTCTCTTGGGAACAAGTCATGATGAAAAACAGCAATTGAAGTAGTTGAGGCAGGAACAAGCAGAATTCTGGAACATGCAAGATACAGAAACAGATGTGTCAATGTCTCAGCATGCTGGAAAGAGGATTCTGTCAGGTTTGGTCCAGCATCTCCAGTATTCACTCCTTTTGTTCTGCAAACATATAATTTCTCACAAGCATTATACAGTTCTAAAATTATAAATGTATGAGATGTTCAGAATGAAATTAAACTGTAAACCAATTTTATCAATGCCAATTAAAAGAATGGCATAATAAATATTGAGGCTATTATAGCCAAGGAATTGTTGGCCATGCACTGCTGAAATTCTGGCTAGAGACATTTTTTATGTCTCAGTCAGTTTTAGAGTTGTTCCCATGTGAAGGGATTATCAATTTATATTACCTGTTTTGTTTGGTCTTCTTGATTTCTCTCTTCTTGTGTGTGACAGAAGTCTTCAGGTGGTCTTCCTCTGTGAAATCTGATTTTTATTAGTTTTGAAGGAACCAATAATTTCTCTTCTCCTGTATGAACATATGAAAACCTCTTCCCAGTGTGTAACACATTCCCTACTGTCCATTGTGAAGTTAGGATATTTTTGAAATATATAGGCTGAAATAATTCAGCAGTTTTTTTTTCTATAACCCAGTGTTTTTGCAGCTGTTGTTTGTTGTTCATTAACATTTAAGAAATTTAAGGTCAATAAAGCATTATGTAATCTATCTCTGGGAGGGTTTTAATAACCTTCTCTGTTTGTTAAGCATGTCCCTTAAAGTATGATTCAATTTTTTTCAATGACTGCTTGACCAGCAGGATTGTGAGGTATACCTGTTACATGTTTTATCTTATAATATGTAAAAAAATCTTTCCATTTTATTAGAGACATATGCTGTAGCATTATCAGTCTTAATTTGTGTAGGAATAACCATAACTTCCATCATTTCTAATAAATGCATAATAACTGAATCAGCCTTCTCAGAACTTATGGCTTTTGTTCATTGGAACCCTGAATATTTGTCTATAGTATGGTGCACATATTTCAGTTTACCAAACTCTATAAAATAAAACATGTGATTTGCCAAATTTCATTTGTTTGGTTACTATTAGGGTTACTTCCTGCAGTTAGTGGAGTTTAGTTATATAAAGAACAAATGGGACATTTTCACACAATTTCTTTGGCTTGTTGCCAAGTGATAGAAAACTCTCTTTTAAACCTTTGCTGTTAACATGGTGTTTTAAAATGAAATTCTGAGGCCTCTAACACGTTTCCTTTCATCAATGCCTTGTTGATCAATTTCATCATTGTCTTGTTATATACAATGGATTATTTATGTTTCTGATTACTCCTTGTAATTGAAGAAACAGTGATTAAGTCCAATTATCCTGAATTAGATCAGATGTTTATACAGTGTATTATTACTATTTCTGATTTGACTCAATGACTATATTAAGAAATTGAAAACTTGAAACAGTGACATAATTGCATATAATTCTGATTTTTGAACTGAATCCAAATTATCCTGAATTAGATCATTGCATCCATTTCTAATATGCAAAAAAAGTCTTTCTGCATATTAGGGAGAATCAATTGTTTCTTTTATAAACAGTGACTTGATTTTTTGGTATCTGTTGATTTTTCTCCCAAAATCACAACAAGCTCTTTGTCAATATCCATTCTCTGCCCAAATAAATCTCAGCATTGGTAAATAATTTTGATTTTTGAACTGAATTATTTTTCCTTTTAGGATCAATTCAGTTTTTATAGGTTTTATTTTGTTTTGTTTGTGTGCCAAAAATATCCATTCTAAGACAGTCCACCCTCTGCATAAGAATTCCTGTGGGAGAATGAGTGGAAAGCAAGATAACCAAAATACAGGCCCTCTTTGGATCAATATGGTCTATATATGCATCTTGTAATTTCCTTTCTGCCTGAGCCAATTCATTTTCATCTTCAGTTGATAATGTTCTTGGACTTTTAAAATCCTTATCATCCTGTAAGTTTTGAAATAAGTTATTTAGCTCTTGAGTAGCTAAACCAAATGTAGGCTATAGCCAGTTAATATCTCACAGCAATTTTTGAAAATCATTGAGAGTTTTAATTGGGTTCTTCTAATTTGTACTTTTTGTGGTTGAGTTTTCTGTAGAACTATTTTGTATCCTAGGTAATTAATAGAATCTCCTTTTTGTACTTTTTTGGGATCAATCTCTAAACCCCAACAAGGCAAAATTCTATTTATTTCATCAAAAATATTTTCTAATGTTTTTCTATCTGAATCAGCTAATAAGATATCATCCATATAGTGGTAAATTATGGATTGAGGAAACTGCTTATGAATTATCTCCAACAGCTGTTGTACAAAATATTGGCACAAAATAGGACTGTTCAACATCCTCTGTGGTAAGACCCTTGAGTGATATCTCTTTATTGGACAGCTTCTATTCAAAGTGGGTCCTGAGAAAGCAAACCTTTCCCTATCATGCTCATGTAAAGGAATTGTGAAAAAGCAATCCTTTAAATCAATCACTATAATAGGCCATTGTTTAGGTAACAAGGAAGGCAATGGGATTCCAGATTGTAACGATCTCATTGGCTGAATAATTTTGTTAACAGCTCTGAGATCTGTTAACATCCTCCATTTGTCAGATTTCTTTTTGATGACAAATACAGGAGAATTCAAAGGGCTGTTGGACTCCTCTATATGTTGAGCCTCCAGCTGTTCCAGGACTAACTGTTCTAGTGCCAGTAATTTTTCTTTACTCATAGACCATTGTTCAATCCAAATAGGTTGGTCAGCCAACCACCTTGGTAAAATTGTGGGGGTTTTATTAGCAGTGGCTTCCCAACATGAAATTGAAAAAGAATGCCTTTGTTGTATTTTGTTTATGGACAGCCTGGACATCCTGTAACTGTTTTTGATGGCATTTTTAAAAATAATTTTAACTTGTTTATCAGGAGTATTACCTGTTTTGTCTTTTGAATTGGGGTTGTTAATCTGGGTCTCCCATTGTTGTAACAAATCTCTTTCCCCATAAGTTTATGGCTATCTCAGCCACATATGGCCTTAATTTTCCTATTTGACCTTCTGGTCCTATACATTTAAGCCATCTGACATGTTGTTTTACTTTAGATAAGTAAAGTTCCAACTCCTTGGAATTGAATATCCACCTCTTGAATTGGCTAATTTTGGGGTCAGAATTTAGGAGTGATAATTGTGACATCAGCCCCAGTATCCACCATGCCTTCAATTTCAATATTATTTAAAATTATCTTTAACTTTGGCCTATGATGATTTATAGAGGTTTGCCAATATATTTGTTTTTTTTCCCTTCCTTCTGGTTTTTTTTTTTTGTTTTTTTTTTTTTATTTATTTTTTATTTATCTATAAAACCTACCCTGGCCTCACTGTTGAAATTTTTAATGTTTATTCCCAGAGCAGTGGTGTTTAACTTTCTTGTGGAGGAGTATCCCTGTCCTGTATTGGGGCCTGAGAAAGGCCCCCTCAGGCATTTTTTGATAAAGGATTACCTCATTTGTCTGTGCTCTACATTCACTAATCTGATGTCAACCCTTGCCACATCTTCTGCATATTCTAGAAAGTATAGACTCCACTTTTGAATTATTTTGTTTTTCCTGGTAACTCCATTTGCAACAATTTGCCCATCAAAATTAAGACATTTCCCAATGTCTTTAGGGTAGCTTCTCCTATCAAGGCCAAATTGGGTGATTGAGGTCTGATGTCAATTGTATTTATAACCCATTCATCTATTTGTGCACACCATACTTTTTGAATGGCTGTATTACCTCTTTGCATTCAAAATCTTTGCATTTTCAAAAGCTTTTCTAGCTAGTGGATCTGATATACTTGTATCCCCAGCTGAAGTCAATCTTTGCAAAACATTAATAAATGTTTCACTTGGAGCTTTATGACCTGAGAGAATGGCTCAAGCCTTTTTCTGATTCCTCAACCTTGTCCCAGATATTTAAGGCTGCTAGGTGACATAATGCTAAGGTTTCTTCATTATAAACAGCTTGTTGTATCTCTGTGTCAGCCTATTGGCCATCACCAAGCAACTGTTCCTTAGAAACACCAACAGCCCTGGCTCTATTTTTTTGTATGCTATCTCTCTAGCCTCTTTCCTTCATCATGATAGCCATTGTAAATATGGCTCAGGTTTTTTTATTGCCTTTGACATATCCTCCCAGTCCTTTGGGATTACTCTACTGATTGACCAGAAAGTCAGCATTTGTTTTACAAATGGTGAATGCATTCAAAATTGGTGACACTTTCTTTAAATTTTCTCAGGGTCTGGCACTTCCACAGGGTGCCATTCAGCCTCATGGTAATCCTGTGGGTGATCATCATCTTGCTGGTCTCTGTTGTACACTGACTGGATAAGCTAACGTTTGTTTTCTAACCACCTTTGTTTGGCTTTCTTTATTATTATCTTTTGCCTCTGCCTGAGTATTTTCTTTACTTAGTATTCTAAACTCTTTTTTAAGGTCTGTACCCATATTTCACACCTATCTCTCTGTTTTTGTTTTGTTCAATAATCTCTTCAATCTCTTGTTTTATGCCTCCTTCTAACTTTTAATTTTTTTTTTTTTTGTAGTGTTCTAGTTGTTTGTGTTTTCCAGTATCTCTAAAACCTCTGCCCTATTTTCCTGTTGTTTCTTATGTTCTGTAAGTTTTTGTATCTCTTGTTTTATGTCCTGTTTCCAACCTTCATTTTTTCTTTATATTGTTCTACTTGTTTTTTGTATTGTTCCAGTATCTTTTCTAAAGCCTTTGCCTTTGAGAACACATAAAAGGCTAAATCAATTATTAAAGTTAAATTGAGGAATATGAATGTAACCATAGTCATAATTTCTAAACTTTCCTTTATTTATGTCTTAAAAACATAGAAAAGATTATCAGCCAAGCTCAATGAAGTCTGTTTTAATGTTTCTCTCATCCTTTTAGAATGTAGTGGCAACCAGTTTTTTTCAGTCTCAGTTCTGCCCAAAGTAGGCTGTCTTTTTGTTCTGAGGCACGTTTAAGAGTCTCTTTTAAAGAGCCAGTAATTTATCTGGGAGATTTTAGGTTTAAAGTTTGGGTTTTATCGCTGGGAGCTCATTCCTCTCACCCACCCAATTATCTTATTAAAGTAAGATTTAAAGGGTGTGGATACTTAGATGAGTTAGGTGCAATTTGTTGTTGGTTACTAATATTTAATATTGATAAATCTTTTAGTTAAGCAGTGGTTATTCCTAAACAGCGGTATAACCAAATCACCACAGAGAGACTAGGATTTATTTAATTAACCTAGAGCACAATGCTGGCCAACAGTTACTCCATCCTAAACCTCTAAGCCCACAGAGTTTCCTACCATTCAGATTCACCCATCATATGGCTTTTAGTGATATCTTAGTTCCAGTTCATTTCTACATGTGGTGCCAAGACCTCTCTTGCAGATTCTCCTCCTCTCCTCTCCTGTCTCCTTCCTCTTCCTCCCACTCTGGACCAGAATGTTTCACCCTATCCTCTCCATTACTCAGTATTGGGGCTGGTTGTTTTAATTGACAATATAGAGAACAAATGGTGGCATGTTTATGCAAACTTGAGACAGGTGATGCTTAGAAAAAGCATCACAATGCAATATCTGCATTGAAACCAGGCAGTGGAATAGAGAAATCAGCATTTGAATGAACAAGGGTAAATTGTATACATCCAAAAAAACATTATATCAATATAATCCCTTGTATCATATTAGAATGGCATGGTCTAATACTAGACCTCAATAGTAACAAAAAAAGAGTAAACAGCCTGTATATGCATGGAAACTGAATTCCACTCAATGACAGCTGGATTATGGCAGAAATAAACTAATTAGACTTTCTAGAATTTAACAAAAATGAAGGCATAACTTACCCAAACTAATGAGACATAATGAAAGTAATTCTAAGAGGAAAGTTCATAGAAGTAAGTGCCTTCATAAAGAAATCTGAGGCATCTCAAATAAATATAACAACACATGTGAAAGACCTAGTCAAAAGGAAGCAGACATATGCAAGAGGAGTAGAAATAATCAAACTTAGGGCAGAAATCAATAAATTAGAAACAAAAAAAATTTTTCAAAGAATAAACAAAAGCAAGAGCTGGTTCTTGGAGAAAATGACAAAGATAGACAAATCTTTAGCCTAACTAAAACACAGGGAGATACTATACAAATCAGCAAAATCAGAAAATAAAAGGGGGTATAATTACAGACAGTGTGGAAATTCAAAGAATCTTTTAGGTTTTATGTTAAAAGTCTATATGCCACAAAATTTGAAAATCTAAATGAAATGGGATATTTTCTTGATAGATTCCACTAATCAAAGTTGAATCTGGATCAGGTAACTAAATGAATAGACCTATATGCCCTAATGAAATAGAAGTAGTAATCAAAAGTCTCCCTGCCAAAAAAAGCCCAGAGCCTCATGGCTTCACTGCAGGATTCTACCAGACCTTCAAAGAAAAGCTAACACCAATACTCTTCAAATAATTTCACAAACAGAAAAAGAAGGAACATTACCAAACTCATTCTATGAGGCCACATTCACCTTGATACCTAAACCTCACAAAAGCTAACTAAAAGGCAGGGATATACTAAGAAAGATAATTTCAGACCATTCTCTCTTATGAATATTGAAACAAAAATACTCAATAAAACACTCACAAAATGAATCCAAGAAAACATAAAATATCTCATCTACCATGACCAAGTAGACTTCATCCTAGGCATGCAGGGGAAGTACAATATACAGAAATCCATCAGTGTAATCCACCACATAAACAAACTGAAAGAAAAACCACATGATCATCTCAATAGATGCTGAAAAGCATTTAATAAAATCCAAGCTCCATTAATGTTTAAAGTCTTATAGATTTCAGAGATAAAAGGCATGCAGTAAAGATAATATAAAACAAGCCTATAGCAAACATCAAACTAAATGGAAAGCAATTTAAATCATTCCCACTGAAATCAGAGACAAGTCAAGTTTGGTCACTCTCTCCTTTCTCTTCAACATAGTACTGGAAGTTCTAGCTAGATCAATAAAACAACTAAAGGAAATCAAGGGGATACAAAGCAGAAAGGAAGAAGTCAAAGTATCACTATTCACAGATGATATGATAGTATACATGAGTGAACCTAAAAATTCTACCAGAGAACTACTACAGCTGATAAACACCTTCAGCAAAGTGGCTGGATACAAAGTTACTAAAAATATCTGAAGCCCTCTTGTATACAAAAGACAAGAGGGCTGAGAAAGAAATTAGGAAATAAACAACAACCTTGAAATAGCCAAAAATAACATAAAGTGCACTGGTGTGACTAACCAAGCAAGTGAAAAATCTGTATAAAAAAAAACTTCAAGTCTTTGAAGAAAGAAATTGAAGAAGATATCATAGGATGGAATGATCTCCCATACTCATGGATCAGTAGGAAAAACAGCAAAATGGCCATCCTACCAAAAGAAATGTAGAGATTCAATGCAATTCCCATCAAAATACCAACACAGTTCTTTACAGACCTTGAAAGAACAATTCTCACCATCACATAAAAACACACACACAAAAAGCCAGAATAGTTAAAATAATCCGGTAAAAAAAAAAAAAAAAAAAAAAAAAAAAAAAAAAGCTTCTGGAGATATCTCCATCTTGGATCTCAAGCTGTACTACAGAGAAACAGTAAAAACGGTGTTGTATTGTCATAGAAACATACTGGTGGATCAGTGGAATTGAATCAAAGACCCAGAAATAAATCCACACACCTACAACACCTGATTTTTGACAAAGAAGCCAAAATCATTCAATGGAAAAAGAACATCTTCAACCAATGGTGCTTGCCTAACTGGATGTCCACATACAGAAAGATACAAATAGGTCCATACTTATCACCCTGCATAAAATAAAGTTCTTGTGGATCAAATACCAACATAAAATTAACACTCTTAATCTGTTATTTAAAAAAAGTGAGGAAGAGGCTTGAACACATTGGCACAGGAGACAACTTCCTGAACAGAACACCAGCAGCACAGGCTCTAAGATCAACAATCAATAAATGGGATCTCATAAAACTAAAAAGTTTCTCTAAAGCAAAGGACACTGTCAGCAGAACAAAATGATGGCTTAGCTTACAGACTGGGAAAGGATCTTCACCAACTCTACATCTGACAGAAGGCTAATATCTAGAATATATAAATAACACAACAAATCAAATAATCCAATTTAAAATATGGTTCAAGGCTAAACAGATATTATCAACAGAGAAATATTGAATGGTGTAGAAACACTTAAAATGCTCAATGTCCTTAAAAATCTGAGAAATGAAAATCAAAATGACTCTGAGATTCCACCTCACACCCATCAGAATGGCTAAGATCAAAAACTCAAGGGACAACTCATGCTGGAGAGGATGTGCAGAAAGGAGAACCCTCCTCCATTGCTGGTAGAATGTAAACTTGTACAACCACTTTGGAAATCAGCCTGGCACTTTCTCAGAAAACTGGGAATACTGCTACCCCAAGACTCAGCTAAACACCTCCTAGACGTATATCAGAAAGATGCTCAACCATACAACAAGGACTTTTGTTCAACTATGACAATAACAGCTTTCTCAGAATAGCCAGAATCTGGCATCAAACTAGATGTCCCTCAATGAGGGAATGGATACAGAAATTGTGGTACATTTACACAAGGAAATACTACTTAGGTATTAAAAACAAGAAAATCATGAAATTTGCAGACAAATGGATGGAACTAAAAAAGATCACGCTGAGTGATATATCCCAAGGACCATGTATGGATATAACCTAGAACCTCTGCTCAGATGTAGCCTGTGGTAGCTCAGTAACCAATTGGTTTCCCAAAGTGAGGGGAACAAGGACTGTTTCTAACAGGAACTTAATGACTGGCTCTTTGGCCTCCCCACCCCCGAAGGGAGGAGCAGTCGTGTTAGGCCACAGAGGAGGGCTTTGCAGCCAGTCCTTAAGATACCTGATAAAATAGGATCAGATGAATGGGAAGGAGGTCCTCCCCATCAGTGGACTTGGAAAGGGGCACGGTGGAGATGAGGGAGGAAGGGAGGGGCTGGGAGAGAATGAGGGATCGGGACACAGCTGGGATACAGAGTTCCTAAATAAAATGTAACTGATAAGAAAAAAATAAAATTAAAAAAAAGTGGATATTACCCATACATTATAGATTGGACATACTAAAATCTACAGACTTTAAAAAGCTAAAGTACAAGGAGAAACATAGGAAAGATGCTTAATTCTCATTCAGAAAAGAAAACAAGATAGATGCCAGAAACCATAGAAGAGAGAACAGGATAGCAGCCTTCCATGGATCTTCACCCACAGCAAAATTTTGTATAGAGCACAAAAATACAATATTATTGGAAATGTTTCTTCATGGACTGAACATGGAGTGACTTGTAGGAGTTGAGTTGTTGATTTACTTTCTCCCCCATAGATCAGCAGAAATGTATCCCTTGCTGAACTCAAGGGTACCCAAACCTTGAGAGAAACCACTGCCTGCCCATGGCAGTGACCTTCCTGTCATTTGAGGATCCTCTGTGCTTGGTCCTGGTCTGCATGGCTCTGTGCTTATCTGTCAGCACAGCTGTTGTTTTGGGGATCTTTCTTGAGCACCATGACCCACCCATCATTAAGTCCAATACCTGGACTATAATAAAATCCCTTAATGTCTTCAAATGAAATTATTTACTTCTACTTTTAGTAAGTTTATATAAACTGTATATCTAACCATAACTAAAGAGCCCTTTATTTAAGCAATGTTATATAGATACACTCTATTTTAGAATAGAAACTACTTCTGAAATCATATTTTAGCAAGTTGTCTATGTTACTTTTTAATTTGTGGACAATATAAGTGTTCAAATTTTAATCACATAATAGTAATTGTGATAAATAACACAGGTACTATATAGTTTTTCCCTTAGTATTTTATTTTCCTGAAGGAAACAGGAATTAGGTTGACAGTTGACATCTTCTGTTGGACAGGCAAAAACCTGGACTTCTGGCAAAGGGAGCTTGCAAAATTGTACATCCATAGCAGAAATCAGTGTTCTGAATTCTCAAAATGATGACAATAAATCTACCATATGAACCACTTGTAACTTTCCTTGACATATGCACAATGGACTCAACATACTCCTTCAAAAATATTTTCTCAACCATACTCCTTGCTATTCTGTTCACAATAGGTACAAAATGGGAACACCTAAATATCCTTCAACTGATATAGATAAGTGAAATGGTATGCACATAAGCAGATAGGAATATAAATGATGATATTGATTTAGGTAACTCAGATCCAAAAAACAGATATCACATGTCCTATCAACTCTGAAGCATGTAGCTCTAGATCTTTACTTGTGAGTATTCACCCTACTGTGAAAAAAAGAAAGAGTGTGGTGAAAGCCTGGGACCAGCCCCAGCACTTGATAGTTTCCAGAGAGGAGGGAAGGATTAGGTGGGGCAGAAACAAGTCAGACATGGTTGTCCAAAGAAACTTAGAGTCTTGATGGATTGGCAGTCAGAGTACTTCTTTATTTAGACAGATTTCAACAATAAAAGATAGATTCACATTGTTCTAAAACATAGATGATATCCTTCTTGTCCCCAGACAAGAGTTTTAACTGTCTCTTGGTCATAACTTTAGTCATCACTGATAAACCTTATTTTTTACTATCATTTTCTTCATCAATCCCATAACCTGACATTTTTGAGAATCTGGAGACATATTTGCCACAGCCTGAAAGTCCATTCTCAGTTTGGAAGAATTATCAGATTCAATGGCAATAGATAGAAAATCTTCAAGCCAGCCTGGGCATATTGCTTTGTCCCAAGAAGTATATTATCAAATTTTAATGGACAGCCTCAAGAAAAACAATTTAGACCAAAGCGGCAACAGTTATTATTCAATTCCTGAAATAATGCAATGTCAAAAACTCATATCTTTGTAGAATTTACTTAGGTGCTAAATCTAAGTGTTCTTTCATTATTTTGGTCAAACAACACCACAGTGATACTGTGATATTTCTAGAAAAGGAGGTCCTAATACCTCACTTTTAAAATCATTTTTACAAAACATTCTTTTTCCATCATTATAGACCCTAGTGTAATGTGAAGATGTTTCCAGCCATTCATTTACAGCTCTATCTAGTCATTGAGGGGCATACCATATGTAGCTCCCTAATCTTATATGCCAATTAATCATCTGAGGATACAGCAGTACAAGGTATTTAATCTCAAACACTATCAACTCTCCCAGCTCTAGAAACTTTGTTTGCCTTTTTAAGAGTATGTTCTTCTGATTATTTTCTTCTTGAGGAAGCACAAGGGTAGATTTTGCAAGACTATCTTGGAGCTGAAGACTCATAAGGAGTTTTCTGCCATTTTTATGTGAGTTACAACTTCCATGAGGAAGACATTCATGTAGGGCCAGATAATTGATATTTCCCTAAAAATGAGAGGAGCAGTATGCTCAGGATTTTTCTGGGAAGCTTAGAAGCAGTACTCCAGTGTGAAGGCATAAATGATTCATTAATAATTTTCCCATTGCTCCAATGTCCCCAGGTCATACATGTACTGAAAGCCCTCTAAGCATGTAGCAAGTGGAGATCAAGACCAAGCCTGAAAGATAGCATGAAGGCTATTGTAACATGCAATTCAGCTATGCTGGATGTTTGTCAAATAGCTGTGCTGATTTCAAGACTTTAACTGTATATAAACTTTGGTGAGGTTTTAATCCATTTGGAGGTGACTTTTGAGTGAAAATAAGCATCTATTTCCATGTTTCTACATATAGGCATCTAGTTTGGTCAGCATCATTGGTGAAGAATTTATGTGTTTTTGTGTATTTCAGTGTGTATTTCTATTTTTGTTATAGTGCTAGTGTATTTACATAATCAAATATTACTCAGACATTTAAAAAATATAATAATGAAATGTGAATGTAAACGCACCTTTGCAGGTAACTGAGAGTGAGAGAACATAGACCCCCAAAGACAAATAGGGTATGTATTTGATTTTACATATATATTAGTTGTAAGATGTATGATATGGAAGCAACTGAACATAATACCACAGGGGATACATACAGATTAAGAACTGGAGGTTAGGGAGGTAGAGATTTCTACATAGGAAAAGGAAATAAAATACTTGGTACAAGTGGAAGGTGGGCTAAAAAGATAGAATTGAAGGAGATTGGGAAAGGAAGAGGGCAATGAAAAGGTAACATGAGGAAAGACAGGTAAAATTAAGGGTCATTTGTTTGGTACAGTGGAAACCTAATGCAATAGAAACTTTCTAAAATATATACATATAAGAAGCCAATATAAATGAAATCACCACACAAGGAGAAAGTCCCAACTGGAAATCTCTTGTCACTAAGTTAAGCATCCAGTACTGGTAATGGTTTATATTTAACTGAGGTATTGGCGAAAGTAGTGTGATTGTAATGCCAAAACAATACAGGCTTTTGCCAAGACTATAGCAGCTTTCCATAAATTGACTGCAGTGCCCTATTTCTGGAGACAACACTTACACTACATTGAACATAGATAAATAGAGCTTGTGCCTACATAGAACCATCACACTTACATTCTAGCAACTTTGATATGGTAAGTACTCTGCAACTACAAGAGGAGAAATATAAGCACTAACCCAGCTACCAAATTTTTGAACTATAACATAGTCCTACCTGTAAGACATATCAGTGCAAGAGTTGTAGGAGTAAATAACCAATCTATAGTTTGACTTAAGGTCCACTTCACATGATGCAATCCACACCTGACACTGGATTAGTGATCAAGAATTAGAAATTACATAGCTCAGGGTTCTAGGGAAAAAGCAAATACTACATACTACTAAAGGTAATAAAATGGCCCTTGCCACCATTCTGCTATACTCAGAACAGTATCTTGTTTGTCCATCATGAAAGAAGCTTCCTCCTGCAGCTGATGGAAACAAATTCAGAGACCCATAGAGAAAATAGACAGTCAGTGAGAGACCTCAGAATATGCCCTCCAGGTTCTTCAGTAATTCAGCAAGAAGAGTATAAGAGCCAGAAAGGATAGAGGATATCAAAGAAGAAAGCATTATAAATTAAGAGTACTGAAGAATATATAAGCTGTGAGAGACTGAGGCATCATGCACAAGACATTTAATGTTGTCCCTAGCCCTATCTCTAATTGATAAGTGCTTGCAAATGAAAATGTAGTTGTCTCTAAGGTACACTCATTGTATCCAAGGGACTATTCTTAATTGTACATTTAAGCATACATTGCAAAAGGTAGATGGCCAAAATTTTCACTCACTGGCACATTTGGATTTTCATGTCCTGTAATTTTGGCATGCATTTTAAAAATTTTATCACAGTTCTCATTTTAGTTTGCTGAAGTGTTTTTACTAGTTTTAAAGCTACATGGACCCTCTGTGTGTAGTATTGTTTCGTGTTTAATATTTTATGAGATTTCTGCATGTGTGAACAAGTCTACATCTTCCCCCTTGAGCTCTTTTTCTTTTGTTTGTTTTTTAAATAAGATGTGATTTTTTTGTCTTTTCTTTATTTTACTTTCTTATTATACATTATAGCCCTCCTTGTTTTATATGAGGGTGAATTTAAACAGGATAAAAGGGGAGATGGGAAAGAGTTGCCAGGATTAGAGGAAGGGAAAATTTTAATCAGGGTGAGTATATGAGTAAAGTGACTATTTTGAAAAGAAAAAAAGGAGGAAGAGGAGCAAGAAGAGAAGCAGGAGGAGGACGAAGAGATGAAGATGAAGATGATTATGAACAACAAGAACAAAGAAACAACAACAGCTGGATATTTGCATCAAAAGAAATGTTAAATAGCTATGCACAAAAGATCCAGAATATCTAAAAAGTGCAAAAAATAATTTATGAATAACAGAAATAGAGGAAGAAGACAAAACTCACATCAAAATCCCAGAAATATTTTCAGCAAACTAATAGAATATATCCTTAACCTAATGAAGAAGGGGTAGCCTACAAAAAGTATATAGAAAACAACAAAGCCTACCAGTAAAGAAATTGTGCTCAGCATATAAAATCAAAACCCTAAATGTAAAGAAATTTATATTAAACAAAGAAGGTATATTAAAAGTTGCAAGTTGAAAGACTAAGTTGCATATAAATTCAGGCTCATTAGAGTAACTCCTGATCTCTCAAGAAAAATTCTAAACCTAGAATGGCTGAGACAGATTGTATATAATCTTTAAGGGATCCTTATTACTATATCCAGTATATTTTCAATAATAAATGGTGAATAAAAATATATTGCACAATTAAACCAAATATGAGCAATATCTCTGTAAAACTCCTTCACTACAGAAGCCAATCAAAGCAAAACTTCTATCTAAAAATGTTAACCACACCCAATAACAGACAAAAACTGAATAATCCCAAGCATCAAATATAAAGAGGCAAACCCCACACACCATAACTACAAAATAAAGGGAAATAATAAATATTGTTCATTGAAAACTCTCAACATGTATGTTCAATTCTCCAATAGAAAGACAGGAACTAACAGAATGGACTTGACAAAAAAATATCCATTCTTCTGCTGCATCTACTGAACACTCTTTACCATCCAGGTTAGATAGCGTCTCTGTGTAAAAGGATGGAAGGAGACAGTAGAAGAAAGTGGACCTAGAAAGAAGTTTAGGGGATCTTTATTTTATCTAGTTCACACAAAAAAAAAATACCTAAAATTCCTGAGTCAATTTATAGAGAATATATACTGTACACTCTGAATGAGGAGTTCCACCATTATCCATATGAAAATAACAAATGACTTGGGCATGCCCAGCACACATCTATCCTCATGTTTACTGAAATACAGCTGACTGTGTGCTAAGATAGAATAGACTTGATTGTCCTGAATCACATCAGTGCAAAATATTACATTATTCAATTTTTTTATTCATGAAAAACATGTACATTTGTTTTTTGAGATTTTAATATAATCAGTTTTTTTTTTCTCATTTCTCTGTCCCCCCTACATAATCTCCCATACAGCCTTCTTTTGGTTCTTTCAATTTCAAGTCTTGTGTTTCCAATAACTGCTATTACTTGTATCATGCATTATATATGCACATGTGTGTGTGCATGTGTGTGAGAGAGAACATTTAACATTTCAAGAAAGTCAATCATTTTACTTTGAAATTGTGGATGAACTAAAAATTTATCATCAAAAATTGTGCCCTTAGCTAGACACAGAAATCATACATTGTCTGACTTCACTCTTAATTGGGCTATAAGCAGTCAGTACCCTGAAATAAGAATTGAATGGTCAGTATTAGAGCCTGAACGTCAGGGTGTTGTGGCATGACTTGTCAAAACAACACATTTCAGGGACAAGAGAGGAATAATATAAAAAAATACTTCAGGATAAGTACAGAATCACTATTAACAGTAGCATACATTGTTTACTTGAAAAGTATTCTGTGTATATTTTTAAAATCTCAATAACCAAATGTAATTGATGTGAAAGCGATATTAATTTATTTATATATTATTTTATTCTTCCATCATTTTCCTTCCATTTTCACCCTCCAGAGTTTTGAATAACACTCTTTGATCTTTTGAAAATTCAAGTCACTTTTTCATAAACTATTTTTACACACTTAACATGTCAAAATTTGATTTATAATACATTATACCATATTATAATACCAGGAATATGTAACAAAACACTGAATTTTATCAAGGGTATTTCTTATATATAGTATTACAGAAAAAAGAAAAATGTGTAGAGCTGAAATACTATTCTTTCTAGTTGTTTTTAAGAGACAGTTTCCTGAGTCCAGCCATCTCAGGAAAACAAACAAACAAACAAACAAAAATCCCTTATTTTTTATTTTTTATTGATTATTACAATTTATTCACTTTGTTATCTGGCTGTAAGCCCCTCACTCATCTTCCACCTGTTATAACCTACCTCCCTCTTCTATCCCTATGCCCCTCTCCTAGTCCACTGATAGGGAAAGTCATCATTCCCTACTACCTTATCCTAGCTTATCTTATCAAGTCTTACCAAGAATGGCTGCACTTTCTTACTCTGTGGCCTGGCAAGGCTGCACCTTCCAGGAGTAGGTGATCAAGGAATCTTCCACTGAGTTCATGTTAGAAATAGCTGCTGTTACCCTTAATATGGAACTCACATGGAAACTGAGATACTTATTAGCTACATCTGAGCAGGGGTTCTAGGAGTTCTTTATGCATGGTCCTTGGTTGGAACAGGACCGACCTCCAGGGCCCATATTTTTTTTTTTTGGCTCAATTGGCCTTCTTGTGGAGGGCTTCTCCCATCCAGGTCTTTCTATCTCCTGAATCTTCCATATTATTCCATGCTCTCTGCCCAAAGTTTGGCTATGAGTCTAACCATCTGCTTCAATACCCTGCTAGGTAGATTCTTTGAGACGCCCTCTGTGGTAGGTTCCTGCCCTGTTCCATGTCTACTCTCATTACTGATGTCTATCCCGTTTTCCCTTCTAAATGAGGATTAAGCATCTTCCCTAGGGTTCTTCCTGTTGTTTATATCCTTTACGACTATAGATTTTAGTATTTTAATCCTATATTATATGACTAATATGTACATATGAGTATATACCATAAGTGTCTTTCTGCTTCTGGATACCTCACTCAGAGAGGGTGGCCTTTTCTAGTTGCATCCATTTGCCTGCTAATTTCCTTGTTTTTAATTGCTGAATACTATTGCATTGTATAAATGTGCCACAATTTCTGTGTCTATTCCTCAGTTTGGGGACATCTAAGTTGTTTCCAGATTCTGGCTATTGTCAATAAAGCTGTTATGAGTAGAGTTGAGCAAATGTCCTTGTTGTATGGTTGATAATCTTCTTAATATATGCCCAGAGTCGGTATAACTGAATATTCTAGTAGCACTATTCATAATTTTCTGATAAAGCACCAGGTTGATTACCAAAGTGATTGTACAAATTTATATTCCCACCAGCAATGGAGAAGGGTTCCCTTTTCTCCACATCCGGTCCAGCTTGTGTTGCAGATGATGTGATATAACACTAAAAGATTCAACCAGGGAACTCCTACAGCTGATAAACAACTTCAGCAAAATGACTGGATACAGAATTAAATTTAAAAATTCTGAAGCCCTCCTTTATACAAAAGACAAATGGGCTCAGAAAGAAATTAGGGAACAAAACCCCTTTACAAAAGCCACAAATAACATAAAGTACCTTGGTGTGACTCTAATCAAGCAAGTGAATGACTTATATGAAAAAAAAAGAACTTCAGGAAGATATCAGAAGATCTCCCATACTCCAGGATCGGTAGGATTAATAGGAAAAATGGCCACTCTACCATAAGAAATCTAAAGACTCAATGCAATTCCAATCAAAATACCAGCACAACTCATTACAGACCTTGAAAGAACAATTCTCAGTTTCATATGGAAAAACAAAAAACCCAGAATTGATAAAAACATGGCTGTACAATAAAAGATTTTCTGGAGGTATCTTCATCCCAGATCTCAAGTTATACTATAGAGCAATTGTAATAAAAATGGCATGGTATTGGCACCTGCACTTTAAATATTAAAGGGGTGTGCATCTACTCATTAATCATTTTTATTAAATCATATCAATAAGCTGAGCGGAAAAACAAGTATAGGGGAATCACCTGCTGTCTCAGTTTCAGACCTAGCTTGAGGGTGCTCAGACAGCCAGTGCTGCCTTGGGCTATTGTTTCAGCTCATCAACCTTAAAACATTCCTGGCCTTACTATTAACAGTGTACTTTTCTTAACTTTAAGTTGTTCTCTAAGATTTTTTTTATATCAGAGCCATTAGCAAGAACATCTTCCCTGACCTTGTTAAAAAATCTATTTTTCCAAATTGTTTCTAAGTATAATGGTCATTGCTTACAATCTACATCTATGGCTCCTTTCAAGGGCAGTGGTTAATTCATTAATCTGCTCCAGTAAACATGTGAAAAGAGATCAAGCTTTGTTTTTAAATGCCAGTGATATTGCCCACTGATGGGCTAGAAGCCTCCTTAGAGTTTTCATACAACTCATGTTATGAGGAATATGGGCATCATAAGGGCAACGAGCAGAGATATGCTACATAAGAACACAAAGTCCTCTGGAAAATCAGTTCTTGGGATTATGCTTCTCCAAGACAAATTCATCATGACTATGCTCACAGGGGAGCCACATTCCATGAGTTCTACAGCTGTTTTGCTGTTGCTCCTGCATGGCTCTTGACAGGGCCAGGTAGTCAAAATAGTTTGCTTATAGATGGGTAAGGGGGGTGACATTAGCTCAGGCCCTGGGAAGGAGAATTCAGGGTATTGCATGGGCTGTACTAGCCTGGAGGACCAGATAACATGGAAGGACTGAAGGATTGCTGGGAGAAAATGGCAAGTAGGTTTGATTTGGTATATTAACTAGGAAACTCTGCCATTAGTTCCAGGTTTGAATCCTACTTCTATGGTAACATAAACTTCAGAGAGAGAAGCATGGTCTCCATTGGAAAATGATTATCAAGTGAGCCCACAGAGAAGAAAGGTGACAAAAACAAAGTTTCTGTTTTTCTTTTCTTTCTATATATCTTCTTTATTCTCTTTGAGTGAGGGTGGTTACCCAAACTAGACTCAAATTTTTGCTTTTTTGTTTTGTTTTTCTTACTATATTTTATTTTATTAATGGTTTTTATTTTTCACAATTTATTCATTATATATGCTGATTGAAGGTCACTCCCTCAACTCCTACTGGTCCCACCCTCCCTCCATCTTCCCCCATCCCCTTTCCCTAGACCACTCAAAAGGGGAGTTCCTCTCCTCTGCCATCCACCCATACATTATCAGAACAGTACTCAGCTATTAAAAACAGAGAAATAAAATTTCTGCTCTTATTTCTTTTCCATAGGCCACTGTACTCACATTAGAAGATTTCATACCATGAAGCTTGCCTGCAACCTTACCGCGAATAAAACACTAAGTATAATTCATTTTAAAGAGTCCTACTCCAAGACACTGTTGATTGACCATCTCACATCCAGAAACATGTGAACTTTGAAATGCTATGATGTCTGAAACATTTTATCACAGGCATTTCAGAGAATGTGATTCTCTTGCTGCCTGGACGGCTGGTCCCTACCAGCCCAGGAAGGCATAAGGGGCAGAAGATGATTAGCATAAAGCTTGGAAAGCCCGCAAGCATAACTGTGGTCAGCCACTCTGGTCACCACCTTAGAAAGTAGGTTCAACTTTAATTCCAGAAAACAGAAAACAGAGGCTTAAATCCCTTGGGGAGTGCCTGGGATGCTCCAAGCATAGGTGTAGATAATTGCTAAATACTAGGCAATTCAAGGATGCTTGATTTGCATTAAACAGCACATTCCTATTATATGAATAAGAACAAGGACACAGAACCAAATTATCCTATATTTGAAGGGAGGGGAGAGTTATCAGTGATCTGTGTCAAAGGCCATCTATCAAATTTGATTGGTGGTGTCTATGTCTAAAGACACTCTCTAGATGAAGTCAGGCAGAGAAAACTCACCCTTGACATGGTTACACATCTAATCCAGAAACAGGGCCATACATGGAAAAGAAAGCCTCCTCCCTCATATCTCAAAATTCAGTGTGGGTTGTGATGTTTTTCAATAGCACCCCTGGAACAATAGGTATGTGTACACAAAGAAACTTCTACAGGCTACCACTATTGTGTTACTAACAGAGAACTTCCTGGCTGGTGTTAGTTCACCATTCCCTACATATTCATCCACTGGACTAAAAGTTTCTTGTGTAAGGTGAGGCAACTGAAAACAATAAATGTTGAGAATCAGGATTATCAGTAAGTCTCCCCTAAACACCTTATTATATAGTACTGTTGCATGTAATTGATATTCACCATTCATTGTATTCTTTTTAATAATGAGTTTATTTATTTAAAATTCCAATCTTAGTCCCCCTCCCTTCTCTCCCCCAGAACTACCCTCCATTCCTATTGCCCTTATTCCCTTTCCCATTCAGAAAAGGGAGGTCATTTCCATTGAGCTAGTTTTTCAGTTCTGTTGGATCTCAGTGGACCAAAGAACACAAAGGTCTTTCTACATTGCTTATAGTCACAGAATTCCTCTCCAGTAAGGGAATATTGATGACGATGATGACTCTAGATTTGTGCAAGGCCTCACCATTTTAACACATTCATAAGTTCTCTCCAGTATGAATCCTTTCATGATGATGAAAATTATACAAATGTGGAATAGTTTCACCATGTTAAAAGCACTCAGGCTTTTTGCCCATTAGGATTTCTTTCATGAGTTTGAAGATGATTCTGAAGTGCAAAAGTTTATTCACATTGATTTCGGTCAGACAGCTTCTTTCCAGTATGTGTTCTTTTATTAGGAGAAGTTATGTGCAAAGGCTTTGCCACATAGTTATATTCATATGGTTTCCCTCCACAATGTGTTGTTGTCTTAGGAGATGAATATTACATGCAAAGGCTTTATCACACTAATTACCCTCACCAGGCTTCTCTGCACTGTGTGTCTTTTCTTGTTTGTGGATACTATTCGGCTGTGCAAAGGCTTTATCATATTGGGTATATGCATAAGGTTTCTTCCTAATATGTGTTCTTTTATGGCTTATGAGATGACTTTTTTGTGTAAAGGGTTACTGCACTGGTTACATTCATAAGGTTTCTCTCCAGTGTGTGTTCTTTTATGTCTTCTGAGAGTACTATTTTGTGAAAAGGCTTTACCACACTGGTTACATTCATAAGGTTTCTCTCCAGTGTGTCTTCTTTTATGTTTTAAGAGAGTACTGTTTTCTGCAAAGGCTTTACCACACTGGTTACATTCATAAGGTTTCTCTCCAGTATGTGTTCTTTTATGGCTTATGAGATGACTTTTTTGTGCAAAGGCTGTACTGCACTGGTTACATTCATAAGGTTTCTCTCCAGTGTGTGTTCTTTTATGGATTAAGAGATGACTGTTTTCTGCAAAGGCTTTACCACACTGGTTACATTCATACGGTTTCTCTCCAGTGTGTGCTCTTTTATGTCTTATGAGATGACTATTTTGTGCAAAGGCTTTACCACACTGGTTACATGCATAAGGTTTCTCTCCACTGTGTGTTCTTTTATGGATTAAGAGATGACTGTTTTCTGCAAAGGCTTTACCACACTGGTTACATTCATACGGTTTCTCTCCAGTGTGTGCTCTTTTATGTCTTATGAGATGACTATTTTGTGCAAAGGCTTTACCACACTGGTTACATGCATAAGGTTTCTCTCCACTGTGTGTTCTTTTATGGATTAAGAGATGACTGTTTTCTGCAAAGGCTTTACCACACCGGTTACAACACAATAGCCTATGCCTACATATACAAAACAAAACAAAATAAATACCTAAAACCATATATTCCATTCTCAGCAGCCAATGATGGTGATGTTGATGCCAGGCATGTTGGCCTACATTTAAGCCCAACACTCGACTGGAGTTAGAGCTGGAAGTTCAAAACCAACCTGTCTATATACAAACTTTCAGGAAACATCCAGGAACTCTGGGACATTATGACAACACACAACATGCTGATAATCAGATTAGAAGAAGAAGGATGAGATCAAAGGTCCAGAAGACATTTTCAACAAAATCATACAAGAAAAATTTCTTAACCTAAAGCTGTCTATCAAGGCACAAGAAGCATACAAAATACCAAAGACACTGGACAAGAAAAGAAAGTCCTCTTACCAGAGAATAATCGAAACTCTAAATATACAGAACGAAGAAAGAATATGAAAAGCTGCAACTGAAAACAAACAAACAAACAAAAAAAAAAAAAAACAAACTAACCAACCAATCAGACAAACCAAAACAAACAAAAACCAACCAAAAAAAAAAAAAGGCAGATCTATTGGAATTAATCCTGTATTCTCAGTAAAAATGCTAGAAGTTGAAGGGCTTAGACAGAGTGCTTCTGACCCTAAAAAAACTGCAGAAGCCAACACAAATTACTAACTATGCCCAGAAACTTTCAGTCACCAAATGGGGAAAATAAGATGTTCCATTAAAAGGTCAATTTTAAATAATATGTATGTTTAAATACAGCCCCACTCAAGGTGCTAAAACCACCACCACCACCAAAATAACAATTACTGTTCAATGATATCTCTTAATAACATCAACCCAAATTCACCAATAAAAAGACACCAACAAAATTGATGATAAAATAGAATCCACCCTTCTTCTAAGTACAACAAACACAGCTTCACAACAAGATAGACATTATCTCAAGGTAAAGGGTTGGAAAAAAGATATTCTAAATAAATGGACTAGAGTATCAAGCTTGTATAGAAATTTTAATATGTAACGAAACAGTTTAAAAAAAAACTAATCAAAAGATGGCAAAACACATGACATATTAAAATAAAACATCCAGCAATATAACATTAACATAATACTTAACATCTATGCCCCCAACCTAAGAGCACCCAAGTTATAAAAGAAACACTTCTGCAGCTTGCATCACATCCTGACCCTCATTAACTGATAGGGGAAGACTTCAATATATCACTCTCACCAATGGACAGGTCCTCTTGACCAAACTAAACAGAGAAATGCTCCAGCTAACTAACATCAAAAAACTAAATTTACCCAAATAATGTTTACAAAACATCCACTCAAGCACAAAAGATTGTTCCCTCTTCTCAGCAACTCATATATTGTTCTCCAAAATTAATGATATATGTGAACAGTGGAAGTCTCAAAAGATATAAGAAACTTGCAATAACCTCCTGCATCCTATCAGACCACAAAGGTTTAAAGCAGCACATCACCAATAACAAAAACAATAGAAACCTTACAAACTTATAGAAACTGAACAACTCTCTACCGAATTAAAAAAAATGGATCAAAACAGAAATAAAGAAAGAAATTAAAGACTTTCTAGAAGTCAATGAAATGAATACACAACATATCAAAAATCATAGTACACGATGGAATTGTTGACCAAAAGACAGTTCATAACACTAAACACTTTCAGAAAATATAATCAGAAAGATTTCTTAGTAGCAACTTAACAGCATACCTAAATACTCTAGAACAAAAAGAAGTAAACAAAACTAAAAGGAGTAGACAATGAGAAACTACTGAACTGTGTCTTCAGTGGTAAAACTGAATGTTTCCACAGGAAAAGAAAGGTAGATCCTATCAAAATTGATAATGATTAGATTTGAATAGTAGAGATCTCCTGAATAAGCAGAGGTAACTGTTCATCAGACATTGTGGTCATTCAGTCCAAACTAACTTAATAAAGACTAAAGTTTTCTTCTTAAATAAAAAGGATATTTTTGTTGTTTCATATTAAAAACAGTTAAGAGGTTTAAAATGTTTGAAATAAATTCAAAGGAATAAACTTGTTTGAGTTGGAATAATTTGGAGTGAATATAACATATTTGAGCAGCGTGGTGATAGACCATGCATTTAATCCCAGCAGAGACAAGCAGTTCTCTATTAATTAGTTGTTTTCTAAATTCAGGAGTTACAATGACAGGGTGTTGGTGGTTCATAGCCTTAACCCCAGCATTTGGGAGGCACGTGTCTTTTACATACCACCTGGGAGGCAGAGGCAGGTAGGATTTACAGTGATTTTACTTAAAAGCTACTTGTAAAAGGCAGGCTGAAAATCAAAGTGAATTCCCTTTATTATCTAGAAATAAATACACTTTAAGGTATATTTGTAAACTTTCAAAGATTTTTTTAACTTTAATTGAGATATTATACTTTTTCTATTTCCAAAAAACCATTTTGCCATATAAAAGATATAACATCCCTAAAAAGGCACAACCCTCACCCCAGAATTAGGGATGGGGCAGGGTTTTGATTTAATCTTTTCAGGAGAATAAATCATCCAACTAAAGAATATGGAGACCACTGGACACATGAAATTTCTGAAGAAAATGACAGATCACCAAAAGAAAATGTCAAAAGAGAAGGAGTAAACTGGCCAGCTGGTATCACTCACCTTCATGTTGTCTCTTCTGCCTTCTACAGACATAGCTGCAAATTGCCTTTATGTGATTGCTAAAGAATAATCCAAAATCTCTATCTCATATCAGAAAAGTCACCTGGTAAGAAAGAGAGGAAAACAGAAAAATAAGGGATGAGTCTATTGTCATGAATCTCATAATCTTCTGGCATGATGTGACTTCTGTTCTTACCACAAACTTCAATAATCAAGAATGTGTACAGTGTTTGTGAAAGAATGAAGGGGTGGGAGAAAAAGCTAAAAAACATAAGCCTAAAATATAGTCAAGTTTACATGAAAAGACGTAAGGAAAATCTAACATGAAAAGTGTGCACTGGACCAGAGATACCTTTGATTTTCTCATTAATACAAATTAAATAAACACAGATTTCTCAACTGTTATAAGACAAACACAAAGTGACACCTAAATTGTTATATTTCTGACCCTCCAGCTACTAATAACCTCCTTTACAGAGAGTCTTTTTGCTCTGGAAGTCTCTTGGAAAATGGAGGTGATCATAAAGCTGGGCTATGGCTTGCAGTCCCTCATGTCCCCTTGTGGGTTCAGACAGAGCCCAGCCCTTTTGGACACTCACACACAAAAAATGTTTGAGAATAATTTAGTATCTGTTTCCTGCTGAAAGAATTATGTCACAAGATGTGGAATCTGCCCTATCCATTTATTTAAAACCAGGCACACCTGACAAAATTCTGCATCTCAGAAATCCTTTTGTACCCTCAAATTGAATTTCCCTAAATCACACCATTGTGACTAGTGGTAGTTGAAAGGTAAAAAACAACAACAACAAACAACAACAACAACAAAAAAAACGTAATCAAGTATTGCTGAAAGATGACCACCACCACCTCTTTTCTTCCAGTTTCAAATGTTTTGTAAAATTAGCTACACAAAGCTGTATGTGGAATACAACGTTCATCATTTCTAGAAATGAGACCTTCAGTTTTCCAATTTGTCCACTGCAATACCAATGCCTGTGTGTACACACTAGGTAGTCAAATTATAAGCACCACAACTTTCTACTGCTCAGGCCACAAAATCCTCACATCTCTGGTCAATAAACACTCAGGAAGGGTTGGAGGCCAAGGGTCTCTGCCGAGATCACCACATGGAGACCAACAGAACCAGCCCGGAACCACAATCTGAACCACAGTCCATCTCTTTCAAAGCAGATCAGGCTGTGAGAGCTCAGCATCCTGCTTTTCCTGTCTTGGGGACAATGGCCCCACGCTCAGCATGACATGGCCTCTGGTCTCACTCACAGCTCTTTAGAGCTACATCAGAGGAAAATCTCAGAACAAACCCATAAACTACCTCCCACTGTTGTTCCTGACTTCTAGGCCTGCCCAGAGTCCCTCATTAGCTTGAACAATAGAGCTGAGTCTCAGGAGAGTAGTAGATCCTCTACCAGTGGATCAAAGATCAAATGATGCAGATAGCAGAGACATTCTAGCTTTTCCCTAACCCCTATGGGCACACAGAATGCTAATATTGTTATAAAAGAATGAAAATCTCAATTGTTCGATTTTAAAACTTGCTAGTGCAGAGAGGCAGAGAAAGCACCCATATGACCCTACTACTCACCTCACCTCCAAGAGGAAAAAGCGCCAAAAGCTCACCAGCTCAGATGACAGCTCAGGGGGGATAGACCAAAGGAACCCTAGGCCAAAGGCTTTCTAACTCAAAGCTCAAAAAGTTCAAAATCTACCATGCTAAAACTCCTTCCACTTTTACACTCTGTCTTAAATACATTTCAGCTGAAAGTTCCACTTTCTCTTTAATCCCTGTCAGCTGGTTTCTTGCTTTGCCTCTTGATCTAGGGTGAACATTATTTCATCCTGTGCACAGAGAGATTTTGAATTAAAAGTATGTTCCAGGGCTGATGGAACCATACTGCAATCACCCGTTTACAATAAATTGTAAGTTCTTGGAATTAAGGTTTGTATTAGGGCTAAACCACACCAAACAAAGCACAGGTTTTTACAGTTCACAATCTAAGGGATCACACTGGGATCAAATATCCTGCAACACCCTCATCTTGGAAATGTTTTAAAATACAATCTTCCACTTTCCCAGGGCACCTGCTCATCTTCCAAGATACAGATCATTTATGTTGCACATTCCATTACATGATCAGTGTCCAGTGCAGTCATCTCTACCTCATTGTTGGGAACTCCTTCTGCCAAACTTCAGTCTAAGCCAAACAGTAAGAACCTTTAAAGAAACAAATGTCCATGAATTTGAAAGAAAAGAGTAGTTAATGGGAGCTCAACAAAAATGACATATAAAACAAAAAGGATATGGCTGTACCTAGGAATATTGGAGTAGAAAGTTTATTATAGATAGACGAGAGAACATAATCAGACACAGGGAAAATCTGGGACAGTCTAGAGTTCACATGACCCTGAGCTATGTGAGACGAGAGGAGAGAAGGAAGTGGAGAGCCAGAACAAAGGTCCAGGAGGATAAATGATGAATGAAAAAGACCAGGCAACCAAAACAGTTAGAATACATAAGGAAGGACAGCTGGGAGGAGGGCAACTCAACTCCGGGTCTAGAGAACTGTGTTTGACACCCATACCTTGTAACAGGTAAGGGCTGAGGGATGCTGGGAGAACCTGACAGCCATGTCTGTTTTGATTGTTAAGTAGCCACCTTAGCAATTCATCCCAGCATTTGAGAAGTAAGAGTAGAGAGGAATGAGAAGGTTAAAACGATTTCATTATAGTTTCAAAAATTATTTTTAAAAGTTGAAAATGGCTTTATGGTCCAATATTCAGGGAATTCAAGTATATATTACAGCACACAAAGTATTACAACTTTTCTCTCAGGTTGTGCATTTTCAAATGGAGGGAGGGGAAAGCATTCATGTTAGGCACTACCACACCACTTTGTCCAGATCTTCTGTGTGTTTGAACTAATGTAACTGTAAAAATTTGCTTTCCAGAAACAATTTCAGCAACTAATCCATATTCTTGATTCTCTTTGTGTATGACTCCCAGCCCTATGTATACACTTTTCACATTTACTGACCATCTAAAATTGATTACCATTATCATTGCCATCTTCCCTCCTCCCCCTCCTTTTCTGTATTGTGACAACACCAGCTTCAAAGTAGGTCAGGGAACTCAATTCTTACATGGGTCCCTCTTTATTTGTAATCACCACCTCCAAACAAACAAACAAACAAACAAACAAACAAACAAAAAAACCCAGGAGGTCAGTGGACACTCATTCACTGATCTCTTTTACTTCACACTAACCAGTCAAGGCCCACTTGAAAAGAGTTGCAGGATTATGTTCTAGGCACTGGGCTGTAGAGGTAGCATCCAATGTTCAAATAAAGTGTAAACTACATAACATGTGAAAGGGTGATCTACAGGAGACATTGCTTTAAACAAAAACAAAAAAAAAGCACAAAGCACTAGAGAAAAGGAATGAAATTCTTAATGACTGGGGATTATCAGAGAATATTAACTAATATGAGACTAGAGCAGTGATGCATCAACAAAATAAAATTTAGTAATACCAACAACTGACTTATTTATTTATTTATTTATTTATTTATTTATTTATTTATTATGTATACAGTGTTCTGCATGCATGTACACTTGCACGCCAGAAGAGAGCACCAGATCTCATTATAGATGTTGTGAGCCACCATGTGGTTTGTGGGAACTGAACTCCTGACCTCTTGAAGAGCATCCAGTGCTCTTAACCTCAAAGTTGAAAAAGAAAACACATAGGCATACTGACTTTGAAAAACACAGGCCATTCTCTTGTAGAGGGAAAGCCATTAATAAGATACTGTTTAATGTTGTCCCTGTGTACAATATTAGCTGCTGAGACCTGTAACCTGACAAAGCTTTAGCCAATAGCTTGTATATCGAATTTGAACTGACAGAACTGTGTCAGTGAGGATTGTACATATGGGCATAGGACAGCCCCTTAATTAAAAATTCAATATTCACTGGATCAAGTTACCTGACCTAAACTGTACACACACCCATCTGGTCTGTTTTCACTCACATTCATAAATTAATGAATACGTGTTGGGAAGTTACAAATTAAAAAAAAAAAAACCCTGCCACATTCTAGATAATCCTGGTGAGCAAACGTGTATCCCCAGATCCTAATCTCTAATAGGCGTGGTTAGCATACTACCTATTTGTGGAGTGTTTTACAGTCTTCCCTCAGCTAAATTCTAACTGGGACCACTAGTTTCTCAGCAATAGTAAATCCTTTACATCATCAGTTCTACTCTTCTATATCACAGCTTAATATTGGAGTGCTATATGACAGAAGACATACCATTTACAACCCCCACAAAATTCAAATGGATTGTTTAAAACTGAGAGAACCTACCTGACACCCCCAAAGGTCACCAGGAACTAGGCCTAAAAAAGATCACCTAAATGTCACCAGGAATTGAGCCATGGGTCACCAATTCCAAAAACAAGGTAGTAAGATTTCTAACCTAAGGAGCAACCTGAGGATAATCACAAGGATGGTTAGGTATCTCATCTCAAAGTGGGGTATTTGTGTTGAGCAGCCCATCATCCTTATAGTAGAACATTGAATGACACAGAAAATACTTAACATTCCTGAGACCTAGAGATAGCTCACTCAATATTAGTTATGTTAGCTAGCCAATCACTGTCTAAAAAGATTGCCCTGGCTGAATGCCACCCAATTCTGTAACTGTTAAACTGGAACTTCCTGGTCCTTCCTAAAACCCCAATCAAAACCCTGCCATGCAGCTGCTCAGGGCTCTCCTCTCTAATCCACTGTGTTGGTGATGATGGAGAGACCCAGCTTAAGCCCAAATAAAACTCTTTGCCCTTGCATATGTGGTCCAGCTCCTGGTGATCTTTGGTGACCCTAAAATCTGGTCATAACATGTGGGTTCTCATATTGGATTCCCAAGTCTACCAAGCACCCCTGGCACATGGGGTTGAACAATAGCCAGTAAGTGAGCACTCTGTCCGTGTCTGTCTGTGTCTTTCTCTGTGTTTCTCTAGTTTCCTTTTTTTTGGGGCCTTGGGGCAAAATTTGTAATCTATGTGGTCAGAAAGGTTAGAGCTGATGCTTTGGACAGCTGCGGCCAGAGGGGCCTTGAATACATTCCAGACCCCCTTGAAGGGTCACATCTGTAAAGGGAGTTGAGCATCCACTTTTCTGTGTTCTCTGGACCTCAGAGAGGATGAATGTGCCCCTATCTGTAAAGGATGGTAGAGTACCCAGTTTTCTGTGATCTCTGGATCTTTGGAAAAGGACAATGCAGGTATCTCCTGCATCAGGGATTCACTGATAGCCTACTTTCATTTTTTCCACTGCAGGAGTGGTGGGATCTGCTGTCTGGCTCTGTGTATTTTTCTGCTGCACAAGCAAGGGGATCTAGTCTGTGTCTTGTTTAACTGTTTTGTCTCTCGCTGCATTTTTTTTTGTCTCTGGGATTGACTGAGGACATGGGACAAAATCCTTCTATCCCCCTAGACCTGATTCTTTCCCATTTCAGGGAGGCTTAAGCCATGCTTCATAGGTTCCAGTGAGAGTGGCAAGGAGGTGGCAAGGGATTGATACAGTATGTAGAGCCCCAAGCTTGGCACCTCTGCCAATGTTCCCTTGTCTCTGGTCTGGCAGATCTTATCCACTACTCTGGCCTCGGGTCTGGCAGAGCGTGTCCCCTGCTCTGGACTCTGATCTCGCAGAGATTTCCTGCTGCTGTGGTCTCTGGTCTGGCAGAGTTTGGCTGGTGCTTTGGCCTGTGGTCTGGTAGACAGAGATCAACAGATATGTTGCTGCTCCATTCTCTGGTCTGAGAATGCAGGTCACCATTCCAAACTCGGGTGTAGTTGGGTGGAGCCTGATTTGGAGGTGGGTCACCACTAATGGAACAAGATAGAGGGCCCATAGAGAGACAGGCCACTGTTCTGAGTTTTGGTATTTTCTTCTCCCATTCTCTTTGAGCGCATTATACCCAGTACATTTTTTTTCCTTTGTTGTACTTTTGTGATTTTGTTTGCTTGTGATGGTCTCAGTGGACTGGTGATCAAACAGCTGTGCTCCATTGTGACTTTGCCTTCCCCATACTCCCAACACTACAAGCTGGGGCACCTCTGGTCATCAGTCGGAACACATATTTCCACATATTTGGCTAGGAAGGCTCGGTTGGAGAGGGGTCTATGTGCAGAAAAATCTTGCTGGGCTTGACCTTGTTGCCTCCTTGCTATCTCTATGAAGAAGGTCGGGGACCTGAGGTTAGCTCTGGCTTGGAACAATGAATGCCAAATAATGCTCTTAGCTGAAACATATTGTAGTTATTACTATTATTATTATTTGGTTAGGGTCCTCTGTAGTCCAGCCTGGCCTTAAACTAAACAGCTATAAGATGACCTTGAATTTCTGATCCTTCTGCTCCACCTCTTATCAACTGAGCTACACTCCCAATCCCACAAACTTCTTTTTTTTAGCCATAGGTGGCTTCAACAAGGAAGTGAACCGAACTCAAATAGGGAAGGCTTGGCTCCACTGAGCTCCTGGGTCTGAGCCTGTGTACTGGCACTGTACACAGAATACCCACCTGCGTACCTTGATATGTCACTTATTAGCCTGGCTGTACTTATGAGATTGTCACCTGAGAATGAAGCCAATTATTTTTTAGTCAAGGTCTCATATTGGCAACTAAAAGAATTTTATTAGAAAATCTTAGAAAGCACATGTATGATTGTGGTTTGAATGGGTGGGGAACCTCTGTCAATGTGCTCCCCAAAGTGCTAAAGGGCATAAGCATGGGGAACGGGGAGGAGTAGATGAGGAATTCACCATGTCTGGGTATCTACCCCTACCCCCCAGAAAATGAGTTGCTTTACTTAATCACCAATGCAAGAAAAAAAAATAGCTAGAATGCATTTGAGGTTCAAGGTTTAGAAGTGAGGCTGCAGGGGTCCTTTTGGCAATGCTTTTGAAGAACTGCATCCATTCAAGTGCAATGTTTGTAAATTCACACTGAGCAAGGAAGGCAGGGAAGGGAAGGGGAGGGAGGAGAATAAAAAGGAGGACAGGGGAGAAACATGTTCAAACTTTTCCTGTCAAGAAAACAAAAAGGAAAAAAATTTTAATGAAGTCCCACTTTTTGTATGTGTGCCCAAGAATATTTTTTATCATTATTTATTTAATTTTTTGTGTTAAATATTTTTTAATTTTTTAAACTTTTATTAATTACACTTTATTCACTTTGTATCCCCCCATAAACCCCTCCTTCCTCCCCTCCTAATCCCACCTACTTTTCCTTTCTTCATGAATGATCCTCCCCAAGTCCACTGATAGGGGAGGTCTCCCTTTCCTCCATTCTGATCTTAGTCTGTTAGGTCTCATGAGGAGTGGCTGCATTGTCTTCCTCTGTGGCCTGAGATCAAAGAGCAGGCCAATCAGTTTATGTTACAGGCAGTCCCTCTTCCCATTACTATGGAACCCACTTGGACACTAACTGTCATGGGCTACATCTGTGCAGGGGTTCTAGGTTATCTCCATGCATGGTACTTGGTTGGAGTATGAGTCTCTGGAAAGACCCTGGTGTTCAAATTTTCTCATTCTGTTGCTTTCCTTGTGGAGTTTCTGTCCTCTCCAGATCTTACTATTTCCCACTTCTTTCATAAGATTCCATGTACTCTGCCCAACACTTGGCCATAAGTCTCTGCATCTGCTTTGATAGTCTGCAGGGCAGAGCCTTTTAGAGGGCCTCTGTGGCAGGTTCCTAACTTGTTTCCTGTTTTCTTCTTCTGATGTCCATCTGCTTTGCCTTACAGGATAGGGATTGAGCATTTTAGTCAGGATCCTCCCTCTTGATTAGTTTCTTTAGATGTACAGATTTTAGTAGGTTTATCCTATATTATATGTCTATATGAGTGATTATATACTGTGTGCCAAGAATTTTTAAGTTGTGTTTATGTGTACATTCCTTTCATCATATTTACATATATACTCTAAACATTTGCTGAATAATGGTGTTTCAATGTCTTTCCCACATTTCAACTGAATTTTTTTGGGCACTAAATCTAAACCTAATTCTTATCAATATTTGGAGGTTTTACTTCTTTTGAATGTGTGGTTTCATTTTCTTAGTTAACAGTGTGTACACAGTCCCTTACACCAGGGTCATCATATTTGGGTCCTAACAAAGTAATGAAAAACAGTAAATAGTACTAATAATGTTAACGACTAAAATGAAAATAACCGAGTGCATTGTACAATGATCTCAGATGCTCTTTTCAGACAGGACATTTTATGATGAATTTTTTTCATGAGGCACAAAATGCCTGCTAAGCTTAAGGCTTATTTACAACATTCTCTTGAAAAGAACGTTCAAGATGCATCCTGAAGTCATAACATCAAATGATGTACAGAGAGGACATAATAACCTTTGCAGATAGGGTCTCCTAGGGATAAGTATGGTAGGATTCAAAGCTCAGGACACTTTCTGAGGACATGACTTCCCATAAAACCTAATGAAAAAAAATTATTCTTCCCAGAAAATGAACATGTACATAAAACCAACTACATATAAAGCAGTTACAGAGTAAATGTCAGGAGAAGGACCAGGTTAAAAACTAACACCAAATAAGTATCACTGTTGCTGTATCTGGAATTTCTACCTAATTTGGAATGCAGAGACAAGAAGACTGTTAACCCCTGTATTGAAGGAAGTGCATCTGCATAAAGAAAAGCAATGTTTCACTTCTCCTGTTCCTTTTTTTCTCCTCCCCTTCCTCCTCTTTTCCTTACCTCCTATAAATGAAGCAAATGTTCTACCTCTGAGTTGTATTCCTACCTTCTGTACAAAACAAGCAGAAACAGAAATCTTTGGATATAATAAAGCCAGATGCTAAACCTCACTAAAGCTTAAAGGAAGTAACTTTTTATGGGATAAATTAAAGAGAACACAGAGAAGGCAACAGGCATAGAGGAGGCTGTCCTAGTAACAGCAGTAACAGAACAACATAAAAAGACTTCAGGAAATGTTTTTTACAGGTGGCACAATGGCTGGCATTAACAAATAAAATACTACATGCTTCCATCCTTTAGGTGGGAATTCTGTATTACTATCAGATTATGAAGACTTTGTTAAAGGAATTTACTGTTTAAAAGGTTAATTGTCCTTCCACAGATAGTTACTGTGAATTAGGTACCTAATACTGTGCTAAGTCCTGAACACACAAAAATGATTGATGTAAACACCACTCTTTCTCTATAAGCTTACAGCCTTGTGGGGTAATCCACTATAAACAAACCCATAGACCATGCATAGAAATGTATACATCACACAAATTCCACTATGAAACCTAACAGAAAGCAAGAGGTACCTAACACCCCAGAAAAGATAAAGAACTTACATATTCAAAGGCTGAGAGATGAGAACATTGTAGTTCAGTAGGGGAAATGAAAGAAGGTGAATTTGTTTGCAGTATACTAAGAAAGAAGAAAGGAATGATGATGATGATGATGATGATGATGATGATGATGATGATGATGATAATAATAATAATAATAATAATAATAATAATAAAAGATTAAAAGGGGATGGTAGCCATCCCTCTCTGTTGCAGCTGTTCTTTTCATCCTTGCACCCTCTCATGTGCCTCTATGCCCTCTAGTGGTGACGGGAGGCAACTGCTCCATCATTTCTCTCTGAAACTGTTGATGATTAATCAGCAGAGCTTGCAGGGCTGGTGGCCCCCAGGGAGAGCCCAGGATGGGGAGGTTCTGTCAGGGTGACTCCAGGAAGTGACCATGCTTCCTCAGCCCGGTTCCGGATGGAACTCGGAACCCCGGTTGCCAGGTAACGGGAGGCCAGCAGCAGCAACAGCAGCCTGGACAGACCAGCCAGTCCAGAGGAGCTGGAGAGATGAGTCTGTTTTACTTCCAGACCTCAGGTCTCAGAGAAGGCAGCGGTGGTTGCCTGTGCTGCTGCTGGAGACATATGGTGTGCTCCCTGACACATTTCTGGCCTGTTCCCCACTGGGAGACCAAGGTAACCAGGGCTGTCCTGCAGCAGGGAAGCTTTCTGGTCCACCCCACCCCCCATCCACCGCGGTCGCAGCCTGGAAGAGTGTTCCTGTTGGGACACTGAGGAACGCTTTTCATGCCTGCTTCCCGCTTAGGTGTAGGGAAAGGGGCCATTGGTGCCCCTCAGGGTTTGCACACTTAAAGCCTTCCTCCTGCCCTGGTCTTTCCTCATAGCGAAAGGTAGTGAGCCTTCCTGCCTGGCATCCCCATTCTCAGCTATGATGGCATGGACTATGTGGAGCAGATGATCCCCTATTTGCCCACGGCTGTGCAGAGGGATGACAGGGTGTCACTCTGCTTCTTTGTGGCCCTTTATCCAAAGTTTGCCACCATCTGGATGGTTCTGGACCTGATCCTGAAAAGGCAAGAGTGGTTCCACCAGGGATCTAGCCAGCCCTAGGATCTCCTCCTGTTGTTTCCCAGGGCCCGTGTCCTGTGCCCTCACAGAACTGGATGTCTGAATCCCAGCAGACTTGGGTCCCAGGCCTGTTCTCTTAAAGTGACATGGCCAAACATGGGCGATTGGGGCAGGGGTGGAGCTCTAACAGGTGCCATTCACCTTTCTCAGGGAATGTCAGACAGCACCCTTTCTTATGCCCTGAGCGTCCTTTGTGTAAAGGATTCTGGACCCCATCTGCGGTGTTTGTTATGGATGGAGCCCCCAGCACCCCCAATCTCCCTGGGAAGATTCTAATAGTTCCTTCTAGATGTCTGGGTGGGTTGGGGACACAGGGCCTTAAGGGTAACACCCCATGGACTGTCACAGGTATAGATCTTTCAGGCCCGACTGTGAGGGGGACCAGCAGACAACGATGTGATTGGGCTTGGGGTGGAGGGGAAGGTGAGCGGGAAGGGGCGTTTGGGGCCAGGGTGGAGGGCCAATTTTGGCCAGGAGCCTCACCTTGGGGTTCTCTCCCTAGGGACTGTCCCATAACCTCATCTGCTGGTAGAGGACAGAGGTTTCCCACCAGGCACCTGTGTTTTGAGCAGCAGAAGGAGGGACAGGAAAGGAAGGGCCGTGGGGGATACCAATGTCCCCCCCCCACAGCCCCGAAGCGAGGCCAGGCTCCCGACACTGTGTCCCTCTGCCCTGCTCTCACCCACAGTGCCATTTTCTCGTTCTTGTCCCAGTGGCTGCAGAAATTCACCCAGGATTTCTTTGGGGCCCCGGACCTGGCTGTCATGAGGCGGGTGCTGGACTGTGCCAGGATCCATGTGCCCACTGCAGGGTTGGACTGCCAATCTGGGGAGATCATCCTGGCAATGGATAACCCCGGGATAAGCTGAAGCCCGAGAAGGAGGAGGAGGATTAGGAGGAAGATGAGGACCCGGGGGAGATGCCTGGTGAGGCAGCAGCTGATTCCAGCCCCTTGTCCCCCAGGGGAAGTGTCCTGAAGCACTGGCTATTGAAGCAGAGGAGGATTCCTGTTAACTCGACTCTCCTGCGGGTAGGAGAGGGGACTGTGCCTTCCCTGGCATGGAGAGGCCATCTTGGGTTAGCTCATCCCATTCTGCGTGCCTTCAGGCTGCTCCCCTATACCGTATGACGGATCATCATCCATTTCTGTGCTCAGATCCTGGGCTACTTGGGGCCTCAACTGCAGAGCTGCCCACGCAAGAGGCCTTGGTGGTGCAGGGGAAACGGAGCCTGGCTTCGGGGGCAGATGCTAAGCCCCAAGAGGATGCTGAGCTCCTGGATCCCATGGTTGCGAGATCCCCAGTCTTGCCAGAAGCTGGACCAGTGCAAACTCTGGCTTTAGCATTAGAGGATGCACAGTCCCTTTTGGACTTGGTGGTTGAGCTACTGTTTCTCTCCACTGTGGCACACTTTGGGGCACCTGATCCCATGTCCTAGCTGCCCGAGGTGGACAAATAGTTGGTACAATCACCGGCTGGGCTGCACTCAGCGCCTGTTCCCCTTAGAGAAAAGGTTCCATTAATTTTGTATGTTTTTAAATTGCTGTTTTTCACTGTTGCGATATTGTTGTTGGTTTCATACTATTATTGAAAAGGTGTTGCTTACTCATCTTAAGTGATGTATTCAGAGATGGGGCCATTCCTGGGCAGTGGTCCTGGCTGAGCCAAGGGGTATGGAGCCTGTTTTTGTCAAGAGTTTCCTGCGAGTTGGGCATGCGCATCTATCTATAGAAGATGCTGCCAGGTGAGTTGTTGGTGCCCATGGGCTCTACTGGGATAGACTGAGCCCCAGAGAGACAGCCCAACAGGGCCAGTGCTTGACAGCAGACTTTTGGGAGCACATCTGGGCCAAGGGCTAGTCTCTGAGGACCAGGATCAGGAACAGTATCAGGACCCAGCTCTGTGGCCACTATCCCCAAGGGGGAAAAAAAAAAACAACTAGATATAGAGTATGTGTTAAGGATCACTTAAATACATGATATTTCTACATAGCCATGCCTGGTTTAGAACTCAATCTTTGGAGATGGGCATGGTGACACACACCTGCAATCCCAGCAGTCAGGGAGAAAGAGACCTGAATTTGAGGAAAGCCAGGTCTAAAACGTGAGTCTAGGACAGCCAAGGCTACACAAGGAAACTCTGTTTAAAAACCAAACAAATAAATAAATGAACACAAAAGAGAACTCACTCTGTGGACCAAGCTGACCACAATCTCAGAAAGATTAGCTTGCCATGGACTTCCAGGTCTAGGATGACATGGATGGACCTCTGAGCCAAGCTAAGATATTTATAATGTCCTATTTTTGAATCAAGAAATGAAAGGATAAAATAAGATGTACAAAGGTACCATTTGTATAATGGTACATTTTGTATAATTACAAAAGTAATAAGTCTTCAAAATCTGCATTTATTTACACTTGCAAATCATTTCTGATGTTGTCAATAAGTGGGTTTTCTCCTTTGCTTTAATTTCATCCACTGAAAAATGTTTGAGTATGTATGTGCCAGTGAGAGGACAACTTTTTGCTGTTTACTATCTGTTTATATCCATATATGAGTTCTCAACATGAAACCTAAAGTCTTTTGACCAGTGAAAAAACTGGCCCTTATTTAGGTTTAAAAATTATTTATGTATGTACTAGTGTGTGAATTTGCATATAGAAAAGCCCAAGTATAGAAATATTAGAAAAATTCTATAGGAATAATATTGGCTACCCAGAAATTGAGCTCAAATCATCAGGTTTAGAAACAACCAACTATGCCCACTGAGACAATTCTCTGGCATTCACTTGTAGATCTGACACAGTGTTATGAACAAGTCTTTACTCCTAAGAATGAACTAACACATTCCAAAAAAAAAAAAAAGACAGCATTATATCATTTTAATTTGGACATAACATTTATTATTCCTTATATGACAATAGGTTTATATTCTGGATAGATGACAATATTTTACTGATGTAATATTTCAATAAAGTTTATTTGAGTATCAATGAACTCAGTGGGGAATGTCTGTGGTAAACAAAACTGGCAACATGACATTGAACATCATATAACAATGACCAAAGTAAACCCCACAAAGCTGTCACCAAGTCTTCACACATCTGTCATGGCCTAAGAACCCATAGTAACATTACACACACACAATATGCTTTTTGAAATAAATATCATTGCTCTTACATTATTTAGCACCTCTAGATAATTCTCTCAGAAGGCGGTACTTCAACATTAGGTGCCATATAGTAACTAATGGAAACACAAGAAGAATGGAACTTTAAACAATATATATTTATATATATGTATATGAATACACATATATGTATGTATACAGTCATACATACATACACACTATTAAGCATTTTAACACTAACATTGGTAAAAATAGAACACATCCAGGGAACATCTTCCACCATTGGACGTGTACTCAGAAGGCATGAGAATCAAGATTTCAAATGCAGCTTTGCCTAATTACTGGCATCCAAATCAGGCTTGAAAACAAACATCTTAAAGGAATTTGTGAAAATGAAAACAAAAGCACCGTGCTTTCTCAGAGACTCTTCCTTGAAAAGCATGATTATACACTACCTGATATAAATAAGCAATGGATCACATAGATGATGGGAATCCCATTCTATACTTTGCATCAGAAAAATACCTATCACCAAGTGGAAATGCATTAGATCAACAGCAGCCACAGAAAGAATATCAGAATGACCTAATAAATGTCAGTTATTGGATTTGATACACATACAGCAAACTTTGATAGCTACTCCATTGTTTCAAAATATAGAACACAACCACAATTGGTGACCTCCTCCACTACATTATACGTGAACATGGTAAATAATTTACTTCATCCAAGGCCATGTTTCTTTTCATGATTAGATTCTTAGGGTGTACATATATTAGTACGTTTATCCTGTATTATATGTCTAATACTCACTTATGAGTGAGTATATACCCTGCATGTCTTTCTGCTTCTAGGATACCTCACTTAGGATGATCTTTTCTAGATCCCACCATTTGCCTGCCAATTTCATGATTTCCTTATAAATGCTGAGTAGTATTCCCTTGTGTAAATGTACCACAATTTCTATATCCACTCCTCAAATGACTGGCACCTGGGTGTTTCCAGCTTCTGCCTATTACAAATAAAGCAGTTACAAACATGGTCAAGCAAATGTCCTTGTTGTACACTTGATCAAATTTTGGATATATGCCTAGGAGTGATATAGCTGGATCTTGAGGTAACACTCTTCCTAATTTTCTGAGAAATTACCACATTGATTTCCAAAGTGGTTGTACATGTTTACATTACCACCAGAAGTGGAGGAGTGTTCCCCTTTCCGCACATCCTCTCCAGCATGTGTTGTCATTTGAGTTTTTCATGTTTTCCATTCTGATAGGTGTAATGTGATATCCCGGGTTCATTTTGATTTGCATTTCCCTGATGACTAAGGAAGACTTTTGAGGGGGGCAGGAGTTTCACAAGGAGAGCAACAGATGAAAAAATACTGGGCACAGGAGTATTTTGGGGGGCTGATACTCCAACCAAAGACCATGCATTGAGATAACCTTGAACCTCTTCAACTCCTGACTAGATATATTCCATGGCAGCTCAGTCTCCAAGTGAGTATCCTAGAAATGGGAACAGGAACTGTCTCTGATATGAATTCAGTGTCTGGCTCTTTGGTCACCTCCCCTTGATGGGGGAGCAGGCCACAGAGGAGGACAATGCAGCCAGTTCTGATGATATCTCATAGGCTAGGATGGAAGTGGAGGAGGAACTCCCCTATCAGTGAACTTGGGGACAGAAATGGGAGGAAGTTAGGAGGTTGAGTAAAGGAGGGGATGAAGGATGCAGCAACAGTGTGGATACAATGTAAATAAACTGTAATTTACAAAAACATAAATTTTTAAAAAGTGAAAAAAAAAACAACCTTCAGATACTAGAAGTTTTTTGTTTACATCCCTGGATGTTGTTTTTTGAGAAAGAGATTTTCTGTATGGCCTTGACTGACCTGTCATGCTTTCTAGACCAGGCAGGCCTTTAACTAACACAGATAAATTTCCCTCTGTCAGTCATAGTGCTAGTATTAGAGGCATTTGCCAACAGTCCAGGCTTTGATTTTTTAATTTAATTTAATGTTTTATTTTTTGCGACATGGTGTCTCAGTGCATCATTGCCAATCCAGGAATCTCTTTGTAAACCAGGATGACTTTGCACTCACAGAGACCTACCTTCATCTGCCTCTCAAGTGCTGGGACTATGGATGTGTGTCACCAGGCTTGACAAGACTTTCTTATAGCCTAGTCACACTATGTGATTTCAGACATATCTAGCCTGTTTTTTTAGACAATGTTTCTCTCTAGCCGTGCATGTCCTTGACTTGCTTTGTAGACCAGGGTGACACTGAACTTACACAGCAGCATGCTTGTGTCTCCTGGAGAGATGGGATAAGAGATATGTGCCACAAAGCCTGGCTCAGATTTTTTTTCAATCATATATCTATATGATTAAAACATAAATTGAAACATATACATATGATTAAAACAAAATGTATATATTAATATATAACATATTTATTAAATATATTGGTTTATATTACTATATTTAGTGAGAATATATTAATTATACATATGAATATTTTGTTATTTTGAGAGAGGGTTTCTCCTTTTAGCCTTGGCTATCTTGGACTAGATCTGTAGACCAGCCTGACCTTGAACTCACAGAGACTGGCCTGCTTCTGCCTGGCAGAGTGCTGGGATTAAAGGCCTATGCCAACACTTAGTATTTAGGCACCTGCTTCTGTCTTTCCTAGCAACCTGTGATGTCATTATGTGTCGACAGCCAGGGAGGGCAGGTGTGGTTACTTTGCTCCTTAAAAGGATCTGCCTGCCCACTTTGTCTCTCTCTTGGCCTCTCTAGCCCTCTTGCTATTGCCTTCTTGACCTCCCCCTTTCTCTGTTGTGGTGCCCCTCTCTCTCTCTCTCTTCCCCCTATCATGTCCTGCTCTCTCCTTCTCTGTCTCTCTTCATTTCCATCTGAGAGCCCACCCAAGAATGCAAACAACTGTAAAAGTAAAACAGCTGTGACTATTCCCATCCTTGAATTAAAGCCAGAGGAACATAGCTCTCTAACGGTAGGATGAACTGCTCTGAGATAGCCTTGTATTTAAGCCAGAGGCAGATAGCTCTCAAAGGGCAGGATGAACTGCTCTGAGATAGTTTTTTTTAAAAATAAGGGCAGGGTGAATTGTTTTGAGAAAACACACAAACGGCCAAAAACTGCAAACAACTAGCTGTAAACTATCTTCATGCTATTCTTGCTGACCAATCAATGTATAGAGCAAAAGTGGCCAGATTTTTAAGTATAAAACCCTGTGCTTTGCATGCTCGGGGTCGTCTCCTGTCTTTAGAGGGGCAACCCTATCACGATTTGAATAAAACTCTTGCTTTTGCATCAAGTTGTGGTCAGTAAGTGTTCCTTGGAAGGGCACAATCCTGAGCTCCTGAGCAGTGAGACTCCAGGTCTTACAACGTGAAACTAAAAAGCTTTTGCAGTCCATTCCTTAATGATGAAGCAGCTTATAAAATGGGAAACATCTTTACCAGCTATGCAACAGACAGGTTTATATGTAGACCATTCAAAGAAGTCATGAAATGTAAACATGAAGAAACAAACAAACAATCTAGAAAAGATCATCCAGAGTGAGGTATCCCAGAATCAGAAAGACATACACGGTATACACTCACTTTTAAGTGGATGCTAGACCTATAAGATAGGATAAACATACTAAAATTTGTACACCTAAAGAAGATAAATGAGAAAGAGGACATGGATTAAGATGATCAATCCTCACTTAGAAAGACAAATGGGATGGACATAGGAGAAAACAACAGGACAGAAGCTTACCACAGAGGACCTGTGAAAGATTCTACCTAGCAGTGTATCAAAGTAGATGCTGAGACTCATAAGCAAACCTTGGGCAGAGCACAGAGAATCATATGAAAGAAGGGGGAGTTAGTATGACCTGGAGAGGACAGGAACTCCACAAGGATCAAATATATCAGAGCACAGGTGTCTTTTATGAGACTGTATCTCCAACCAAGGACCATGTATGCATATAACCTAGCACCCCTGCTCAAATGTAGTTCATGTTAGCTCTGCATCCAATTGGTTACCATACTAAGTGGAACAAGGACTATTTCGGACATGAACTCAATGGCTGGCTCATTGACCTCTCCCCCCCAAGGAAAGATCAGACTTGCTAGGCCACAGAGGAGGACATTGCAGCCAGTCCTGATGATACCTGATAAGCAAGGGTCAGTTGGAACAGGAGGAGGCCCTCCCCTATCAGCGGACTTGGAAAGGGGTAGGGAGGAGATGAGGGAAGGAAGGTGGGATAGGGAGGTGATGAGGAACTGGGCTACAGCTGGGATACAAAGTTAACAAGCTGTATCTAATATTAAAAATAAAAATTAAAAAAGTGGGACATAAAACAAAGTTCCTAAAGATGAAACACAAAATGCTGACAGATTTCTTTTGTTTGAAGACAGGATTTTTCTGAATAATTTTGGCTGTCCCGGACTCTCTTTATAGAACAGCCTGTGCTTGAACTCACAGAGATCCACCTACCTTAAACTTCCTGAGTGCTAGGAATGCAGGTGATCACCAACAGCCTGAGCTGCTGACAGTTTATTTTGTTTTAGCATTTTATTTTTGTTGTTGTTTCATGCACTACATCCCAACTGCAGTTTCCTCTTCCTCCACTCCTCCCAGCCACAATCTATCCACCTCTACTCTGCCCACCTCACATCTCCTTCAGATCCACTGCTTCTTTATTTTCAATGAAAAAAAAAAATCTGATGGCCTAACAAGTTACAAAAAGACTAGGAATAATCCCTCACATCAGAGTTGGTCAAAGCAATACACGAGGAGAGAAAGTATAGGGAGAGCAGGAAAAAGAGTTAGAGACACCCCCGTTCTCACTGTTGGAAGTCCCTCAGCAACATGAGGATAATAATCATAAGGTATATGCCAACAACCTAGGTCACAAGACTCATAGCATGTTTATGTTTTTGTCCTTCAGACTCTGTGATCCCCTATGAGCCCAATTGACTCAGTGGGCCATGCTCTTGTTGTGTGTCCTTGATATCTCTGGTTCCTACAATACATATTTCCTCATTTCTGGGGTTCCCCTGGATACATCATTGTGTTTGGCTGTGGGTCGCTGCATCTACTCCCATCAGATGCTGGGTGATGTCTCTCTGATGACAACTGGGCTAGGCACTCATCTAAGATTATAGCAGAGTATCTTTTATTGACATTTTTTTGCCTGTCATGTTTACAGATATTGTGTGTCTCTAGGCTATCTTGACTATGGTTCATGGTCATCCAGGCAGTGTCAGGCATGGACTTCCCCCCTCATGGTGTGGGCCTCAATGTGTTTTCTGGAGTGTATTTAATATTATTGGGTTAGGGTTTTCCTTCTAGTATGTTCTGTAGGGCTGGATGGCTGCATATATCCTGGGTATAGTAGTCTGGGTTGGCATCGGTGGTCTCTTAGTTTCTGCATGATATCCATCCAAACACTTCTGGATTTTATAATCTCTGCTGAGAATTCTAGTGTGATTCTGATAGGTCTACTTATTAGTTGAATGATGTTTTGGTATTAGCAGTGTCATGCATAGAACAGTTAATTTTCATGATGTCATCCCCATATAAAATAGAATCTCCGTAACCTATGAAAATGAAAAATAAACACACTTTAATGTGTGTTGAGGGAATTAAGACAAAGAAGGGACTAATTTGAGGTAAAAATAAACTATATATAAATGCTGCAAAAATTAAAATACTTGTAATTCAATTATGATATTTTAGAATGCAACTGCATCAAAAAAAGTTAACTCCTGGTCCATTAATATACCCAAAAATTTATGTAGCATTTTGACTTTTCATGATGATGAATATTTTTTTCTATAACTCCTCATATGTCAGTTACTATTGTTTAAGTGATTTCTGAATAAATTACATGACATTATTAAAAGCAGAAAATTTGGTAGTTCTATGTGAAAGATGATTATATGCATAGTTTATTTTCCCTCTAACTCTCTCTTTATAGGAAAGGATTTATGAGAATGATTTACAATCTGTGAGTCAATTAATTCAACAGTGGATGGCTAAAAATGGAAAATCGAGGAATCTATCAGTGGCTTAGTCCATGAGGCTGGTTGCCTCAACTCACCTTCATATACACGGAAATCCTCAAGAAGAAGGTTCTATAGTCAATGAAGAAATAGACTTGCTACCAAAGCAAAAGGGAACAGGCAAAGAGTAAAACATTCCTTCTTCTATGTCCTTGTATAGGTTTCCAGTAAGATGAGGCAAAGGTGAGTGGTTGGTTTTGCAGTATGAAGATACAGATTAAAGGTGTGTTTTTCAGCCTTACAGATTCAGAAGAGAAGTAGAGAAGACTACTTCAAATAAGGAAGAGTGCTTCACAATTGTGTCCTTAATTTGGGTGTTTTGCTTAATTCCACATGCAGTCAAGTTAAAAACCAAGACTCATGATCACACCTCTTTTCAGCTTGAAAGATAATCATATCTCCTCTTTACGTTAATTTCCAAATGAAAAGAATAACCAGGTCATAGTAATGCCTAAAAATAATTTAATGACGCAGAGTACAATAGCAGACAAATTACATATTTATCCTGATCATAATTGAAGCTAACATTATATAACTGTCCTTCAAAAACCGTCCAGGTTAGAAACAACAAAGTCCAGGTTAGAAACAACTCTCCACCGCCGCTGAGCCACTCCACAACACCTCCCTCGTAGGGCAACCCACATTAAGCACAAGGATTCACCTCCCACCTGCTACGTGTGTGCAGGGTCCCTAGCTCCAGACCAAGCATGCTCCTTATGTGATGGCTCAGTCTCTGGAAGACTCCTGGGGGCTGGGTCAGCTGTTTCTGTTGGTCTTCTTGTGAAGTTCCTCACACCGCCAGGGCCTTCCATCTTTTCCCCAAAACTTACTCAGGATCCCTAGAGCTCTGCACCTTTCTTAGGTGCAAGTCTGAGCATCTGTCCAAGCTCATTTCTGGCTGGAGTCTCTGAGACAATGGTCAGGTTAGGGTCCAGGCAACGGGGTTTTACAGTCCCAATTCTGGGCATTCTCAATGTGGTCAAATATCGTCCAACAGAGCCTGATATTCTTCTTCTGTGAGAGGAGCCTTGAGTGTTGGTTCGATCTGCTCCCATGGTACATGTGGGTCCAGAGCGTCTGGTCCCTGTTCCTCTTCCACTGTTCTCACCTGTTGCTCCAGGAAGAGCTGGACAGGGCAGGAGTCGCTGGATTCTGGGTAGGCCTCTGTGAAGAAGGTGAGCTCGGGTCTTGACATCAACGCTTCTGCACACTGGCCTCCTGCAGAACCCGATGTCAACAAGCTGTCCCGGGAAGCCTCCTGCTCAATGACACACGATGATCCAGGAGCCCTTTCCGGGCCAGGATAGGCAGGCAGATCCTCACCTTTAGCTGTGCTGCCTCCAGCGCGGCCTTTCTGCCTGGCCTTTCTGTTCTGGAACCATATGTGGACGGTGTTCTCAGGCAAACCTGTGCTCAGTGCCAGTTGCACCCTCGTGGCATAGTCTGGAGATGGAGAGATCTCAAAAGCTTGCACTAGCATGCTGATCTGTGCTGGACTAAGCCGCGTTCGAGGCCTTCTCCGTTCTGAGGGCAGGCCTCTTGCTTGTTGTACCCTGGCGACAAGCTTTTCAGGAGGCTGTTGGGAGGCTTCATGGCTGGAGCCTGTGGTGGTCTGCTTTGAGGTCTTCCTCGACATGCCAGTTCTAGTTCTGCGGTTTTGAAACCACACGCGGATGCAGGACTCTGGAACTCCGAATTCTCTGGCCAGTTCCTGCCTGGTCCTGAAGCTCGGGTAAGGTGTCTTGGCGAAAACTGAGAGCAAGACCTCCTTCTGCTTGGCCTGCCAAACAGTCTTTTGACGCCGGGATGTCTTTGTCTTACTGCAGCCACCCACATCTGCCTGATCTTCCATCCTGCCGAGGACACTTTGACAGGAGTTCTTCCTCTCCAGTGTGTACTGAGAACAACACCCAGGAAAGTGCAGACTATGGCAAATGCGTAAAGGGGTCCGCTGCTCACCCTTAAATACCGACCTGAGGCCCCACCCACTCCCTCGAGGCCTCCAATTACAGGCCAAACCGTGGAACGCTCTTCTGCTTCCAAACTGTGAAACCCTTCCTTCCTCCTGCGAATTTTCCCATATCCCACCCTAAAGCAGCCTTTCCAGAAACAGTTGGCCTTGTGTTCTACCCAAATTCCACTGCTTAGCTCACAGTACGCACCTGTGTTGGCCCACAAGGAGTTTGAGGGGAGAGTCTAAGGCATGGCTTCTGATGATCAGGCAAGGAGAAGAGGCATAAGCCAGGAGCAGTCTTTGCCTACTTTAACAAGGTCATTCATTCAGCTCTGGCTGATGCTCAAGGAGGAACGTGGCTAGAACAGATCTTGCACTCTGTGTGTGCCGTCTGCCTTAAGTTCCTTTGAGCTCCAGTCTCCCGGTGTATGATTTCAACAATCTAAATATGGTTAGGACCCTGCAAGTCTAAGCATTTGGGCAAAGAGTAGACTTATCCTGCAGAAAGACTCCTGGAATTATTTCTGAATTTCTCCTTCAGTGGCAGGCCACAGAAGGTGTCAAGTTCCCTCTTTTTTCCTCTGGTTCCACCTATTTAATCCACCATACACTTTGTCCTACTGGAGAAATTTTACAGATTCCTAGAAACTGTATGAACCTTCAGAAGCACACAGTGTGGATCCCAAGACTTTTGGGAGAGGATACTGAAGTCATTTCCTTCATTTCAAGGAACAACATTTGTTGCTGCCATTAATTTGGATCTCTGATCATTAGGCAGTGTTTTCCAGAACACACAATTTCCGGTACTGCCAAATGTGCCTGTTGTTCTTCAGGGTGTGGCTTTGCCCTAGATGGAGGAGAACAGTAACAGCTGAGCAGTTCTACCCCTGCCTTATTTTTGCATCTCCTGTTTTACATGTGCCATAATTTTAACTTTTTCCTTGCAGTCCCCATCAACAGTACCTGGGTGTACAATAGATCCTGTAGAAGTTATTCTGCTTCTTCCAGAGATCCTCTTTACCATCCCTGAAGACACAGGTCCATAAACAGCTGTATTTCCTTTGTAACATAGAACTCTTGCGGATAGGGTCAGAGGTTTATCTGCAGCCAGATGCAAAGCTGTGCTGCTGCATGCAGTGGTGTGTATCAAATCTGAAATCCTCAGTTGAGATTTTCCTACCTGCCTAGTACCTCATGGCTGCCTGATGGGAGACAGCTCGTATTATTGCATGAGGGGTGTAAGCCTGACAGGCCCCTCTGTTTGTTTACTGATGGCAAGAGGTTAGCCTGTATGTCCCTCTTGGTGCTGTGATCCCTACACCAGTGCTTTCCCTTGCCACAGCTGCCATGAAGCCCCGGGAACCTTTGCATTCCCTTGGAGCCAGAATCTGCTTGTTCCTTTCTGTGAATAAAGGGACCACTTGCCTCTGTGTTAACACACCTCCTATTTTGGGTTCTAGAGATTTTAACCTCACAGTTTTTTTTGGTAAATGCCCGGATTCACCCAAAATAGCAAACCGGGTGTTTTGAGAACTGGGAACTCTAGCTGTAGCTTCTCCTGTGAGGTCGGCATGATGCTCCTGAGAGCCAAAAGCAGTTGTCTTTCTTAATCATTCATCTCTTGGGGTCGCTCCTCCTTTTCATACTCTAAATGCTCTCCTACATGTGGTATTTGCATTATCATGTGCCAATAATTGCATCAGTGCTTATCTGGTGTCAGTCTGGTACTGCCCTCTTGAGAGCTTAACCCAATCTCTGTATGAAGTTGGTGAACAATCTTCTCCAGGGCCTTGAATTACCTTAGTGAATGAGGCGGTTGTTTTGCACAGGCTCCTAAACAGATCCCTGCACCCTTAATACTGCAACATGACATTATTCAGTGACTTCATCATCAGAACAAATGAGGGACCACCTGGGAATGAGAAAAACAACTGTGATTATTTGAATTGAAGCCAGGTGCTGATAGCTCTTGAAGGGCAGGGTGAACTGTTCTGAGAAACAACCAGCTGTAAAGTATAGAGCAAAAGTGATCTGATTTTCAGGTATAAAAACCCTGTGCTTTGCATGTTCAGGGTCATGTCCTGTCTTTGGAGGTGCGACCTATCTCGACAGCAATAAAACCTTTTGCTATTGCATTGAGTTGTGGTCTGTGAGTGTTCCTGTGAAGGGTGCAATCCTGAGCTCCTGAGCAGTGAGACTCCAGGTCTTACATTTTGGTTCGTTACCCGGAAAACAGCATGCCCTTCCTTAATCCTCAACAGACTGGGCTCAGAGGTCGAGCTCAGAACAGGTTAGTCTGATTCCTGGTATACCACTGTTTCTCTTTAGTCACCTATCTGGACCTTTTTGGTCATCTGCTCAGTCACTGCAATAGACATATTTGTCAGAATATCGATTGACTGGGAACTGGAGGACATTCCGGATTCCATTTGGGGAGGCTAGGTCCTGCATGGTCTTCCTACCATCTGTTTCTCTTCAGAGACAGCTACCGTGAGGCAGCCTCTCAGTCAGAATTCTGTGGTACCACCCATAAGGGTGTCCTTGTCAAATTGCCTGTCTTGTTCTTTTTGTCTCTATCATTGTTGCTTCTTTGACTTTCTTGATGGATGACCTTATTATAGGACAGGCTGTGACTATCATGTCTTGGAGGTGAGATACAAGGCACATATTTCTTTGAATATGTCCTATTCTCACACCAGCCCACTTGGGATGATTGCCAGCAACTCTTGCAGGCCCTTTTGACTAGTGAGGAAGGAGACGGGTCCTCCTTTAGGCAAGAAAGACTGTGCCAGGAACGGACAGGAGGCCTTCCATCCTCCCTAATGAGATTGATGATGGCTTTCCCTCACCCACCCCAACTGGGATTACAACGTATCCGCAGGTAGGGAATGCCTGCAGGTCTACCGCCAGACTCTAATATCATGTGTCCATGGGGCGCTCAAAAGCCCACCAATTTGATGAAGGTAAGAGAGATGGTTCAGGAGCCAGATGAATCTCCCACAGCCTTTCTTCAACGGCTGATGGAGGCATATAGCTGGTTTACACCTTATGACCCTACCTCAGATGAGCATAAGGCAATGGTGACTATAATCTTTATAGACCAGTCAGCCACAGATATTTGTAGAAAACTCCAGAAAATAGAGGGTTTACAGGAAAAAGTCGTTAAAGGATTTAGTGCAGGTAGCAGAAAAGGTTTTTTACAGCCGGGAGATGAAAGAAGAGAAAGAGGAAAGAAAGCAAAAAGAGCAGGAAGTGAGAGAAAGAGAAAGGATAAGAGGCAAGACAGAAAGTTGACTAAGATCCTGGCCACCACAGTGCAGTCATAATGATAGGGAGAGAGTTCCTGGAAATCAGAGGGGCCCTCTGTCTAAGGATCAGTGTGCCTATTGCAAGGAGAAAGGACACTGGATCCAGGATTGTCCCAAAAGGAAGATGAAGCCCTACACCTAGACCTGGCGCACCTCCAGGCCACCAATCCCCAGGTAACTCATCTCCAATATGTGGATGATATACTATTAGCAGCAGATTGTAAAGAAAGTTGTTTTGATGCCACCGACCAGCTGTTGCAAGAGATGGGTGAGCTCAGCTACAGCGAAAAACTCCCATCCTGCAGGTCAGTTATCTGGGATATATATTAAAAGAGGGAAAGAGATGGCCTTCGGAGGCTAGAAAAGAGACTGTATTTCATATTCCCCCTCCAGGGACTACTGAACAACTGAGGGAAATTTTCAGTACAGCAGGGTTTTGCTGGCTGTGGATTCCGGATTTGCCAAGATGGCAGCCCTTCTGCATGCCCTTACAAAGGGCAATGACTCTTTCATCTGGGGAAAGGATGAACAAGCTGCATTTGATAATATCAAACAAGCCTTAATATTGGCTCCAGCATTGGGACTCCCTGATGTAACCAAACCCTTCCATCTCTATGTGGCTGAGAATCAGGGAATGGTCAATGGGGTGCTAACACAGAAAATTGGACCCTGGAAGAGACCGGTAGCCTATCTATCCAAAACACTTGATTCAGTAGTGGCAAGATGGCCAACCTGCCTGGCAATAATAGAAGCAGTGGCAGCACTAGTATAACATGCAGACAAACTGACTCTGGGACAGGACCTCACCATCTGTGCTCCTCATGCCCTTGAGAGTGTCATAAGGCAGCCACCTGATTGATGGCTCATGAATGCCCACATGACACAATGCCAGGCCTTGCTCTTGAATAATGATAGAGTCATCTTTGCTCTGGCTACAAGGCTAAACCCTGCCACCATATTGCAGGATCCAGAAATCCAGCCCCTGGAGCATGATTGTTTGCAGGTTCTAGCAGAGGAACAGGGATTGCAAAAGGAATTGAAAGATCAGCCTCTGCCCAATGCCGAGGTAACATACTGTATGGATGGGATCAGTTTTTTGAGAACAGGAAGGAAAGGCAGGGGCAGCAGTAGTAGATGGACATAAGGTAATATGGGCCCAGGCGTTGCCAGAGGGCACATCTGTTCAGCGAGCTGAATTGATTGCTTTAACCCAGGCATTAGCTCTGGAAAAGGGCAAAAAAAGATAAACATCTACACTGATAGTTGGTTTGCCTTACCAACAGCCCATGAGCACGGGGCCATCTATCAGCAGAGAGGCCTGCTAACATCAGCCAGTAAAGAGATAAAAAATAATAACAAGATTTTGGCTTTGCTCAATGCCTAGTTGCTGCTGGACAAGGTAAGCATTATTCATTGCCCAGGACATCAGAAGGGGACTTCCAGGGCAGCAAAGGGGAATAATGTGGCTGATCAGGAGGCTAAAGCAGCTGCTAGAGGAAACTCTGTCCCAGTGGTACTAACTGCTGAACTGCCCAGAGAAGAATGACTAAACTACTCAGAAAGTGACTTAAAGTTAATGTGGCAAAAAAAAGGGAATATTTGACACTGACTTGGGGGCATGGATAAACTCCAAAGGTAAGATCATTCTACCACAGGAAGATGCTGAGAGATTAATAACTCAAATGTATAAATGGACTCACTTGAGGGCAAAGAAATTGGCTGAAGTTGCCTGCCAATCCCAGTACTGAATACTAAACCTCACCACCTTGACTGAGTGAGTGACTAGGGCGTGTGAACCTTGCCAGTGTGTAAACATAGGTGAGAGTTTCCAGAGCCCAGGGAAGCAGCTGAGAGGAACTGTGGCAGCCTTTTTGGAGTTAATGGCAAATTTGGTGTTAATGGCATCTGAGCAGTGTAACCCTGCCTCTTAACTTTGGCTATTTTCCAAAGTCCAGTTTCTTATAAACTGACCTTGGTGGTCCTACAGCAGACTGCTCTGACCCTGAGAAACTGTGTGCAACCAAAGTACCAGACAAAAGGCTCTGTGTAACCTTGAGTGAGCTCTCCTATGTTCTGACCAAGTAAAGCTCCTACATGAGAAACTGCTTGTACTTTTTGCCTACTTGTTAACCTGACGTCCATTAAATCAACACCTGGATCAGCATGTAGACTTGGTGTCCTTTTCTCTGTGTCACCCTGTCTCTCTCTCTCTCCAGCCCTCTCTCAGGTGGTATTCAGGTGACACTGCTGGCCTGTGACAAGGAACTAGACCTGGAATGCATTGGGAAGTGGATTTCACTGAAAGTAAACCATCCAGGTAAGGCAATAAATATCTCCTGGTTTTTGTGGACACTTTCTCAGGATGGGTGGAAGCTTTTCCCACAAAGAAATAAACCACCCTGATCAAGGCCAAAAAATTCTGGAAGACATTTTCCTTGGTTTGGTATTCCAAAGGTAATTGGGTCAGACAATGGACCAACCTTTGTTGTTCAGGTAAGCCAGGAGGTGGCCAGGTTTCTGGGGCTTGATTGGAAGTTACATTGTGCTTATAGACCTAAAAGTTCAGGACAGGTAGAGAGAATGAATAGAGCTCTCAAAGAGACTCTCACCAAATTGAACATAAAGACTGGCGGTGACAGGGTGGTGCTCCTTCCTTGGCCCTCTTTAGGGTCAGAAATACTCTCTCCATACTAGGCTTAACACCCTTTGAACTACTATATGGGTTCCTGTTCCTGACTCTTCTTGGGGACCCCCTTGACATAACTAGTGGTAACTCTGACTTGTACAGGCTGAAAGAATTGCAGCTTATTCAGAAAAAAAATTTGGAGCAAGGTTGGCAGTGCATATGTGCCTGGGTCCTTTTAGGTGCCCCATCAGTTCCACGTTGAAGATCTGGTATATGTGCAGTGACATGGCAACCAGAATCTGGAACCTCAGTGGAAGGGTCCTTATTACATCCTCCTCACCACGCCAACTGCAGTCAAAGTAGAGGGCATCACAGCTTGAATCCACATGTCACATGTTAAGCATGCATTTCATCAACCTGCAACACCTGGAAAGTCCAAGCCTCCAACTACCCGCTGAAATTGAAACTCATCAGGGACAATAAACTCACTGACCAGAACTCCCCTTTGTCAGGGAAAGTATAAGTACAGTTCAAGTCCTGATATTCCAGAAAATATCAACCTCTCTATGAGGTTGATCCACAATTTTAGGGTTAAAATTGAGTTTAAAAAGGAGGGGTGAGGGACCACCTGGGAAAGAAAAACACCTGTGATTATTTGAATTGAAGTCAGCTGTAGATAACTCTTGAAGGAAAGGGGCAACTGTTCTGAGTACAACTATCTACAACCACCTGTAAACTATCTACAAGCAGCTGTATACTACCTAAAACCAGGTGTAAACTATCTTCATGCTATTCTTGCTGACCAATCAATGTATAGAGCAAAAGTGGTTTGAATTTCAGGTGTAAAACCCTGTGCTTTGCATATTCAGGGTCATCTTCTGTCTTTGGAGGGGGGACCCTATCGCAATTGGAATAAAACTCTTGCTTTTGCATCGAGTTGTGGTCTATGAGTGTTCCTGGGAAGGGCACAATCCCGAGCTCTTGAGCAGTGAGACTCAGGTCTTACAACATGAAACTAAAATGCTTTTGCAATCCATTCTTTAGGTGGTGAAACAGATTATAAAATGGGAAACCTCTTTACCAGCTATACAACAGACAGGTTTAATTCTAGACCATTCAAAAATGTCATAAAATGTAAACATGAACAAACAAACAATCCAGAAAAGATAATCCTCAGTGAGGTGTCCCAGAAGCAGAAAGACATACACGGTATACACTCACTTTTAAGTGGATGCTAAACCTATAAGATAGGATAAACATACTAAAATCTGTACACCTAAAGAAGATAAATGAGAAAGAGGACCTGGGTTAAGATGATCAATCCTCACTTAGAAAGACCAATGGGATGGATATAGGCAAAAACAAGAAACAGGACAGAAGCCTACCCCAGAGGACCTATGAAAGACTCTCCCTAGCAGTATATCAAAGCAGATGCTGAGACTCATAACCAAACCTTGGGCAGAGCACAGGGAATCATATGACAGAAGGGGGAGTTAGTGTGACCTGGAGAGGACAGGAACTCTACAAGGACCAAATATATCAGAGCACAGGGGTCTTTTATAAGACTGTTTCTCCAACCAAGGACCATGTATGCCTATAACCTAGCACCCTTGCTAAACCCTGACACCTTATTGCCAGATTCAGAAATCCAGCCCCTGGAGCATGATTGTTTGCAGGTTCTAGCAGAGGAACAGGGATAGCTAAAGGACATGAAAGATCAGCCTCTGCCCTACTGTGTGATGACATACTATATGGATGGGAGCAGTTTTGGGAGAACGGGAAGAGAAAGGCAATGGCAGCAGTAGTAGATGGACATAAGGTAATATGAGTCCAGGCATTGCTGGAGGGCACTTCTGCTCAGCGAGCTGAAATGATTGCTTTTACCCAGCCATTAACTCTGGGAAAGGGTAAAAAGAAACATCTACTCTGATAGTCAGTACACCTTCGCAACAGCCCATGTGCAAGAGACCATCTCTCTTCAGAGAGGCCTGCTAACATCAGCCAGTAATGAGATAAAAAATAAAAATGAGATACTGACTTTGCTCAATGCCTTGTTGCTGCCCAACAAGGTAAGCATTATTCATTGCCAGGGACAGCAGAGGGGACTTCTGAGGCAACAAAGGGGAATAACATGGCCGATCAGGAGGCTAAAGTAGCTGCTAGAGGAAACTCCGTCACAGTGGTACTAACTGCTGAACTTTCCAGAGAAGAATGACTAAACTACTCAGAAAGTGACTTAAAGTTAATGTGGCAAAAAAAAAAGGGGATATTTGAAACCGACGTGGGGGCATGGATGACTCTAAAGGTAAGATCATTCTACCACAGGAAGACGCTGAGAGATTAATTACTCAGATGCATAAGTGGACTCACTTGTGGGCAAAGAAATTGGCTGAAGTTGCCCGCCAATCCAAGTACTGAACACTAAACCTCACCGCCCTGACTGAGAGTAACTAGGGCATGTGAACCTTGCCAGAGGATAAACATAGGTAAGAGTTCCAGAGTACAGGGAAGTGGCTGAGAGGAACTGTGGCAGCCTTTTTGGAGTTAATGGCAAATTTTGAGTTAATGGCATCTGAGCAGGGGAATCCAGCCTATTGGCTTTGGCTATTTTCCAAAGTCCAGTTTCTTATAAACTGACCTTGGTGGTCCTACAGCAGACTCCTGACCATGAGAAAGTGTGTGTGTGCACCATAGTAACCAGACAGCAGGCTCTGTGTAACCTTGAGTGAGTCTCCTACATGAGAAACTTCTTGTACTTTTCTTCCTACATGTTAACCTGACGTCCATTAATTCAACACCTGGATTAGCAAGGAGACTCAGTGTCCTTCTCTGTGTCACCCTGTCTCTCTCTCTCTCCCAGCCCTCTCTCAGGTGGTATTCAGGTGTCACTGCTGGCCAGTGACAAGGAACTAGACCTGGAATGCATTGGGAAGTGGATTTCACTGAAAGTAAACCATCCAGGTATGGCAATAAATATCTCCTGGTTTTTGTGGACACTTTCTCAGGATGGGTGGAAGCTTTTCCCACAAAGAAAGAAACCTTCCTGGTCATGGCCAAAAAGATTCTGGAAGACATTTTTCCTTGGTTTGGTATTCCAAAAATAATTGGGTCAGACAATGGACCAACCTTTGTTGTTCAGGTAAGCCAGGAGGTGGTCAGGTTTCTAGGGCTTGATTGAAAGTTACATTGTGCTTATAGAATTCAAAGTTCAGGACAGGTGGAGAGAATGAATAGAACTCTCAAAGAGACTCTCACCAAATTGACCATGGAGACTGATGGTGACTGGACAGTGATCCTTCCCTTGGCCCTCTTTAGAGTCAGAAATACTCCCTCCATACTAGGCTTAACACCCTTCGAACTACTATATGGGGTTCCTGCTAACCTGACTCTTCTTGGGGACCCCCTTGACATAACTAATGGTAACTCTGACTTGTTATCCAGGCTGAAAGGACTGCAACTTATTCAGAAAGAAATTTGGAGCAAGTTTGGCAGTGCATATGCACCTGGGTCCTTGGATGTGCCCCATCAGTTCCAGGTTGGAGATCTGGTGTATGTGAGATGACACCGCAGCCAGAATCTGGAACCTTGGTGGAAGGGTCCTTATTGTGTCCTGCTCACAACCACAACAGCTGTCAAAGCAGAGGGCATTGCAGCTTGGATCCATGGGTCACACGTCAAGCCTGCTCTTCATCAACCTGCTGACACCTGGAAAGTCCAAGCCTCCAGCAACCTGTTAAAACTGAAACTCATCAGGGACAATGAACTCTTTGACCAGTAAAGTGGACAGACAATGGTACCTCTGGGTGGTGCTGTTTGTACTCAATTGGGTAACTATTGACTGGAGCTTTGGTGATCCTCACCAGACTCACAAGGCCCTGGAAGCAATGCATGCTAAACCCTGTGATTGCAAGGGTGGGTGATGAATGGCAGAGCCTTACTTAATGGTGAGATTTGGAGCCCCAACAAGGCCTATGCTCAAGTTGAGTGTGGCCATACATGGTCATATAGAGCCCTACAAACTTCAGGGAGCACCCCAAGTTTAGAATGGCATTGTGTAACCAAGCCTAAAATGATTCCTTATGTAAATGGGTGCCCCAGGCCTTGCCCTTGTGATACCTATCAACAGGATGTGCATAGCAGTTGCTATAGGGTTGTGCAACAATGTATTGGAAAAGATAACATCACCTATTTCACTGCCATATTGAACCAAGTCAGGAGGAGATGAGGATAGATGATTGGTCCCACAGAGTGCCAACAGGAGGCCATGGATCTAAATTACTCCAAGCCCCTTGTTTGGTGACAGTAGGGAAGCCTGTATGCTGAAGAAAGGTACCTCCCATTCACCTTTCAGATGGAGGAGGGCTGCAGGATCAGGTCAGACAAGAACAGGTTAAACAATGCATTGAAGAGTTAATAGAAAAAAGAATACTCATCCCTCAATTACCACCCTCTGGTTCTTTCTGATAGTAGAGGAAACGTTATTTTAGACCCCCAGACTGTAGATGTTATTACTGCCACTCATAGCCTCCTAAATGACACCAATCCTTTTGCTTGCAAGTGACTGCTGGCTCTGCCTCTGACAAGGGCAGCCTGTTCCTCTGGAGCTCCCCCTTCTAACACCACTTATTCCACTGCTGAGGGGTCCTGACACTCAGCACCCCCTATGAGAGTGCAGCCTCTCTTCAAACAAAATGTTACCTGTTTGACAAAACCCTACAAAAATGATAGCTCAGATCTACCTGTAGGGATGCTACCTTTGCCATTTGTGATTCAACAATTGACATCTCCACAGCTCTCTGCCCTGACAATAACACTGTTTTCTTATGCAGGAATAATAAAGCCTATACGTTCTTGCCCACAGATTGGACTGGGACCTGTGTACATTCAACCAACTCCTGATCTTAGCATCATTCCAGGGGATGAGCCAGTCCCAGTCCCCAGCTTTGACTTAATGGCTGGAAGAATGAACAGAGCCATTCAGTTCATGCCTCTGTTAGGGGGAATTGGGCTGACTGCTTCCATAGGTGCTGGGTCAGTTGGTTTGGGTGTTTTATTATATAAATACAACAAACTGTCCCAACAGTTAATTAGTGATGTACAATTGTTTTCTAGCATCATCAATGACCTCCAAGACCAGCTCAATTCCTTAGCAGAAGTAGTTCTCCAGACCAGAGGGGATTAGACCTCCTTACAGCTGAAAAAAGGAGGAATCTGCTTAGCCCTACAGGAGAAATGCTGTTTTTACACTAATAAATCAGGCATTGTTAAAGGAAAGATTAAAAAATTACAAAAAGATCTTGAAAAAAGGAGATGAAGAATTAATAGAATCTCCTTTTTGGAATGGGTTTAATGGTCTGCTCCCCATGTGCTTCTCTTACTGGGACCTTTTGCTACCATTTTGCTCCTTGTTACAATAGTACCCTGTATTGTTAACTGATTACTTGCCTTTGTTAGGGAATGTGTAAGTGTGGTTCAGGTCCTGATGCTCCAGAGGAAGTATCAATCTCTCTCTGAGGTTGATCCACAATTTTAGGGTTAAAATTGGAGCACAAAGAAAAGGGGGATGAGAGCCCACCTGAGAATGAAAACAACTGTAAATGAAAACAGCTGTGACTATTCCCATCCTTGAATTAAAGCCAGAGGCATAAAGCTCTCAAATGGCAGGATGAACTGCTCCAAGATAGCCTTGAATTGAAGCCAAAAACAGGCAGCTCTTGAAGGGCAGGGTGAGTTGTTTTGAGAAAAGTGACAAACAGCCAAAAACTGCAAACAACTAGCTGTAAACTATCTTCATGCTATTCTTGCTGACCAATCAATGTATAGAGCAAAAGTGGCCAGATTTTAAGTATAAAAACCATGTGGTTTGCATGCTCGGGTCATCTCCTGCCTTTGGAGGGGTGACCCTATCCCAAATGAAATAATAAAATAAAAAAAAACTCTTGCTTTTGCATCGAGTTGTGGTCTCTGGGAATTCCTGAGAAGGGTGCGATCTTGAACTCCTGAGCTGTAAAGCCCCAGGTCTTAAATAAATATAAAAGAAGGAAATGGGTGAAATAACAGTAAATTTTTGAAAGAGTTTTAAGCAATCATACTGTGAATTATCTACATAAAATCCCTATAATACATGTAAGTACATGCATGAATATAAACATGTTGCAACCTAATACTTTTAATAATGCACATAGATATGTATAGTTCAACACTGACCAAGGAAGCTTTTCCTTGAACCACAATCATGACTGAAAATCACAACCAATCACAAGGCAGAATTCTGGAGAACAGTCACATCTGATACATCTACAAAACAATTCCCAGATCTAAGACTCAGTGATCATGCATAACAGGAGGTAAAAAAAAAATATATATATAGGCAGAGGATCAGAGTATGTTCTGGTAATGTGTCTCTAATAATAATACCAGAAGCTACACCCATAAGATGGACCAATATAAAAAAAAATAAAGAAAAAAAGTCTTTACCAATATACCTGTATAAAAATGAGCTGAAAATTGAAATGCTAATAGATATGCAAAAGTGGTCTAGGAAGAAACCATTGTCCTTAATCCTATGCAAAAATCTGCAGGGAACTAATAAATGCTGAGAGAATGAGAAAAAAAATTTCCAGGAAAGAGCATAAAATCATTTAGTTATCCAATACCAAGCAATCAACCCTGAAAACATGCATGGAAGTAACATTATTAAACTGAGCAACTTATATTAAGAACATAATACCATTTTGAAAAAAAAAATGAAGATGAATTTGAAAGAAAAATAGGAGAGGTCTGTGGGAAGGTTTGGAGGGAAGAAAAGAGAAGGCACAAAATGATGTAATTATGAAATAACCTTAAAATGAATTAAATATTTTCTCTTTAGGTCATGATTTTAAAATGCATCACTATTGAGTAGTATAAAAACATAAAACTTGCAGTTAGATAGATGGAACTAGAAAAAAATCATGTTAAATGAGGTAATCCAAACACAGAAAGAAAAACTTCACATATTCTCTCTTCTAAGTTTCCCAGCTCTAAACTGAATATGTGTGTGCTCATATGTGAGTCTATATCCGCAGTTTTTAAAAAAAAAAATGAAAAATAGTGACCATTTCCAAGGTGAGAATGGAAGTATGTGGGGGCAGTAGGAAGTAGAAGGGTATAGAGATTTGAAAGAGGAAATGGGAAAAACATGAAATGGGAAAAATAATTTTTCGAGGTAAGACAGAAAGAAATACAAAAGGGAAGATGGTAAAATAACAGTAAGGATGTCTGAAAAAGTAATATGGAATATTACTAGTAACTATCTAAGATATGTACAATCCATGTAAGCTGTTGTATAAAACTAAAATTTAGTTTCAATGAAATTTTGCTATCTCTGATGACAATTGTCCCTCCATCTAACAAAAACTCCAACACCAGGCATGAGAAGTCAACTTTTGAGTTATTGGGAAGGGTTTTCTAAGAGAATCCTCAAAAATCATATGCTACTACCTATCTGAACTGAAAACTACAGTCCATTTCCAGCCCGAAAAGATGCTGTTTGTTTGGTCTGAAATACCTGAAAATAACAGGATGCAGAATGAGGAACTAGGAAAATGAAGAGGTGCCGTGCTAACTCTTGAACTTTGAATTTCAACTGCCAGTTTCTGGGAATATAACCTTATAGTTTTCCTCAAGTGCCTGCTTTTTCAACAGTACATAACACATTGAAGACATGGCATGTATGCTTGTGGGTGCTCGCGTTCCACTTAACATTCAGCACAGTCCTGTCCAAAAGCTCAATACCCCATCCACCCTCTTAGGAGCTGTCCAGGCTTTAAATCTATCTACCGCATTTCAGCTCCACTTCTAGCCACTCACGTTTTATTATAGGTGTCTCATAGACAAAATAAATAAATAAATAAATAAATAAATAAATAAATAAATAAATAAATAAATGTTTTATCTTGTACGACTGTGAACATCCTTATGACAGAGCACTGAACTCATGATGAAATGTACCAGACACGGAAAAATCCTAAAGCCAAGCACTCCATAGCCAGGAACTACAAATAATCCCAGAGTGCATTGTGCCGGCTGGGAGCCTCTGTGAGAACTGCCTCAGAGCAAGGACTTCTGGGATTGTTTGTAGTAACATAGCCAGGTCTCACTGTATCATCTGCTTTGCCGAGTCGCAGACGCAGAAATACAATTCCCAGAATGCTGTACGCACTGCATTACACCCTCACAAGCCATCCTCCTCCTCCTCCTTACTTAGCCTGGAGCTTTGTCAGGACCCAGAAGTATCCCAGGCGCTTTCCCGTCGCCACAACACACACAGCGTTTTCCCTGGTCCCTGGTGTTCTGTCAATGTCCCCGCCCTGTGTCCCTTGCAGTCTTCAGGATCAGGAGCCTTTCGAGCCAATTTGTGATGCCATCGCCCTTCCCCTGGTACAGGAAGTAAACACACAGGGCTGCTGGAAGCCACTTGTGTGCAGGAAAAATGTGCGCTTTGAATTCTCCTGATTAGACGCAGTCCAGCTGGTCCCTGGTCCCTGGAGAAAGGGATCCTGGGGTCCCTGCCCCTTTTAAAATTAATTTCCAGTCTCCCAGTCAAATCAGGACTAGTCTTGGGAAGGCAGAAACGCGCTCACATGGAAAATAAATATTTTTTAAAGATTAAAAAAAAAAAAAAAAAAAAAAAAAACTGGAGGCAGGAGAGATGGCTCAGAGGTTAACAACGCTGGCTGCTCTTCTAGAGGTCCTGAGTTCAATTCCCAGCAACCACATGGTGGCTCACAGACATCTGTAATGGGATCTGGTGCCCTCTTCTGGTGCACAGGCAGAATGCTGTACAATGAATGAATGGATGAATGAATACATGGATGGATGAATCTAAAAAAAAAAAAAAGCCGACCTTTGTCATCGCAACAGCCATCTGACACAGAGAATCCCTCTCTTACCAAGGTGCCAGGTTCCATCCCAGGGACCACACGGTGGCGCTCAAACCATCTGTCAAGAAATCTGATACCCTCTGGTGGTGCACACGTGTCCCTTAATAACTAGCTTTATATATATGATGTTTTCATTTAATACTATGTATTTATTTCAATTTAATAAGAACAGACAAGGGCGTGTCTTGAGAGCAGGCTTCCCAGAGTCCTGTGGAGAAGGGACACAGGAGGTCTCTGTGCTAGATCAAAGCAGGGCCTGGGATAACCCAACCTGTGTCCATCCTCCAGTGCTCTCCCCAACATGATGGTAAGATTCTGTTGCTGAGGACAACACCTTCACAAGTCATTGGACACAGCGAATCCCAGCTGGCACCTACCAAGAACCTTCACCCATATAGACTGTTGTTTGCGATACTGGAACATATGCTGCATGCCACCATTAGAGAAAAGTACACACCAACCCTGCCATGGAGGCCCACTCCATGAGAAGGAACCTTGATCCAATACTGCTTGAGTGGCCAGGAACCTGAGCCTACAGAAGCCAAGTACATTAGAGAAATCTAAATGCTACAGTTGGGCTAAAGGAGCACAGCAATACTCATGGATTGGTGCCTTGCTAGGCCATCATTGTAAACTTCCTCCTGCAGCAGATGGGAATAAATACAAAGACCCACATCCATTCGATATGCAAACAGTGAGAGGCCTTGGACGATTCCACCTTAAATGAGATGTCTCCAAGAAACCCTAAGCCCCCAACGGCTCAAGAAACTCTGTGTGCAAAGTGTAAGCACCCGAGTGGATGAAGGACACAAGTGTAACAAGGCCTTATAAACACAGCAGGACCAACACACATATGAATACACCCTGACCCACAAACTAGCTCTTCTTTCACTTTCCCTTGTTGGGGTTGCCTCGCCAGGCAAAGAGTATGTGTTCAGTCCTGATGCCACTTGATATGCTGGGGTGGGTGGGTGTGCACAATAGAGGCAGGGTGATCCCCTTCTCTGAAGAGCCAGGTGAGGGATGATAGGGGAAACAGGGAGGGTAGGACTGGGAGGAGAAGAGGGAGAGGTCTAAGACAGGGATGTAAAATGAATAAATAATAATTTAAAAAAATAAAAATAAGAAATGAGGGGGCAGGAGAGATGGCACAGAATTTAAAATCACAGACTGTTCTTCCAGAGGTGCTAAGCTCAATTCCCAGCACCCACATGGTGGCTCATAACAATCTATCCTGAGACCTGGCACCCTCCTCTGGCATGCAGACAGAATAGTGTACAAATAATAAACAAATCTTCCATAATAAAGAGAACTACACCATGAATCATAAATAATGTTTCCCTCTCTCAAAAAAGAACACTCATTCCCTTTTTTAATAGGGCTGGTCTCAGGAAGGCAGACAGAGATTACAAATCATTTTTAAAGACTATAACAAGAAGCCAGGTGTGATGTCACATGCCTGTGACTGTCAGTGGGGCAAGTAGAGACTGTTGTGAGTTCCAGGCCATCTGGGTTTGCAAAATGAGTTCAGGACATGCAAGGCCACAAGAGAAACCCTCTCTCCAAAAGCAAGGGTTTGCACCCCTGCCAGTTCTTCACACTCACTTGTCTAGACATGTCCTAAGTCATAAAGTATGACTTCAACCATGCTATAAGAAAGTCCTGCCAAGCACAGTGCACACACCTTTAATCCCAGCACTTGGGAGGCAGATGCAGGTAGATGTCTATGAGTATGTCTGTGAGTTCAAGGCCAGCCTGGTATACAAAGAGGCCTGGACAGCCAGGGCTACACAGAGAAACCCTGTCTCAAAAACCCAAATTAATAATAATAATGATAATAATAATAAGATTGAAATAAAAAAAAATCAGAGCCAAGCCTGCTGGCACATTACCAGGTTCCTTTCACAAGGAAGGCACACAGTAGAGTTTATGGGAAAAAATAGCAGATGGAAGAAAGATTTGAAACTTCATTTTATTTCATTTTTAAAATCTCAATTACATTAATTCTTTGTGAATTTGAGAGACCAAAGACTTAAAATCAGTGGGTATTGTTTTAAAGTTTAAAGCATAAGCATGAATAAAGGCTAGTTAGTTGGAAACATGTCCAGCCTCCTTCAGGGAAGAACTAGCCTTAATGCCCTGAGGGGACAAATTTGCCTTAATGCATTCTTTCCTGCCCACTAATTATACAATTGCTTGGAAACTGGCCCATAGGACCAGGCCAGAACTGTTTGTAGTCTTGCTGCCCAAAGTGGACCAATCATTTCAAAAGTCAGTTTCCCTTACCCAGTCATGTAATGCCAAAGCATGTAAGTCCCTGCTTGCAGTTTTGCCCCATAAAAACCTTGCTTCCCTAGATCTCAGGGCTACATTCCTCTCCTTTGTCCACAGGAAGTTTGTGTCCCATGTCTGAACACGTATACAATTTTTAAAACCTCATGTATTTACAGCAGAGTGTATCCCTGATCTTTTGGGGTTCCCAAACTAGGCATAACAGTTTCACTCTGAATAAGACCATTAGTAATTTATAAACATCTCCCAATGACAATAAACACTTGTAGCCACAGAAAACAACCCAAAACCTACCCAATCCCCCTTAAGGAAAATAGGACATCATTCTCATTGATTTCTTCTAGCTGACATTTTGGACATGCAGAAATCCTTTTGGGGACCCAAAGAAAATTGGAAAAATGTTTAATTAAATAAGCAATTTTTGTGGTCCAGCCTTTGAATGTTGAGAAAATAATAAAAGTCCTGTTTAGAACAGTCTAAAACGCTGGACCAATTAAGATTTGTAGCTTTCTTCAAAGCTCTCTTGGGAACATGTCGTGATGAGAAACAGCAATTGAAGCAGTTGAGGCAGGAACAAGCAGAATTCTGGAACATGCAAGATACTGAAACAGATGTGTCAATGTCTCAGCATGCTGGAAGAAGGATTCTGTCAGGTTTGGTCCAGCATCTCCAGTATTCACTCCTTTTGTTCTGCAAACATATAATTTCTCACAAGGATTATACAGTTCTAAAAGCATGAATGTAAGAGATGTTCAGAATGAAATTAAACTGTAAACCAATTTTATCAATGCCAATTAAATAAATGGCATAATAAATATTGAGGATATTATAGGCAAGGATTTATTGGCCATGTATTGTTGAAGTTCTGGCTAGAGACATTTTTTTTTTGTCTCAGTCAGTTTTAGAGTTTTTCCATGTGAAGGGATTATCAATTTATATTACCTGTTTTGTTTGGTCTTCTTGATTTCTCTCTTCTTGTGTGTGAATGAAGGTCTTCAGGTGGTCTTCCTCTGTGAAATCTGATTTTTATTAGTTTGAAGGAACTCATAATTTCTCTTCTCCTGTATTAACATATGAAAAACCTCTTCCCCAGTGTGTAACACATTCCCTACTGTCCATTGTGAAGTTAGGGTATTTTTGAAATATATAGGCTGAAATAATTCAGCAGTTTTTTTCTATAACCCAGTGTCTTTGTGCAGCTGTTTTTGTTGTTCATTAACATTTAAGAAATTTAAGGTCAAAAAGCATTATATAATCTATCTCTGTGGGGGTTTAAAACCCCTCTCTGTTTTGTTAAACATGTCCCTTAAAGTATGATTCGATTTTTCAATGACTGCTTGACTGGCAGGATTGTGAGGAATACCTGTTACATGTTTTATCTTATAATATGTAAAAAAATCTTTCCATTTTATTAAAGACATATGCTGTAACATTATCAGTCTTGATTTGTGTAGGCATAACCATAACTTCCATCATTTCTAATAAATTTGTAATAACTGAATCAGCCTTCTTAGAACTTATGGCTTTTGTTCATTGGAACCCTGAACATGTGTCTATAGTATGGTGCACATATTTCAGTTTACCAAACTCTATAAAATAAAATACATGATTTGCCAAATTTCATTTTTTAGTTACCAATAGGGTTACTTCCTGCAGTTAGTGGAGTTTAGTTATATAATGAACAAGTGGGACATTTTCACACAATTTCTTTGGCTTGTTGCCAAGTGATAGAAAACTCTCTTTTGAAACCTTTGCTGTTAACATGGTGTTTTAATGAAATTCTGAGGCCTCTAACACACTTCCTATCAATAGTTGATCAATTTCATCATTGTCTTGTGCTAGAAGGGCCTTGTGGACCCATATCAGATCTGATCAATGTTATATACAGTGGATTATTTCTATTTTTGATTACTCGTTGTAATTGAAGAAACAGTGAAGTTAAATCCAAATTATCCTGAATTAGATCAGCAGTTTCTATATGCAGAAAAACCCTTTCTGCATATTGTGAGTCAGTGAATATATTAAGAGATTCTTGAAAATTTGATAACACCAAGAGAATTGTATATAATTTTGATTTTTGAACTGAATCATATGGATTCAGTTTTTAAGTTTTTATTTTGTTTGTGTGCCAAAAATATCCATTCTAAGACAGTCCTCCTCTGCATAAGAATTCCTGTGGGTGAATGAGTGGAAAGCAAGATAACCAAAATACAGGTCCTCTTTGGATCAATACAGTCTATATATGCATCTTGTAATTTCCTTTCTGCCAGAGCCAATTCATTTCATCTTCAGTTGATAATGTTCTTGGACTTTTAAAGTCCTTATCATCCTGTAAGGTTTGAAATAAGTTATTTAGCTCTTGAGTAGCTAAACTGAATGTAGGCTATAGCCAGTTAATATCTCACAGCAATTTTTGAAAATCATTAAGAGTTTTTAATTAGGTTCTTCTATTTTGTACTTTTTGTGGTCGAGTTTTCTGTAAACCTATTTTGTATCCTAGGTAAATTAATAGAATCTCTTCTTTGTAATTTTTCAGGAACAATCTCTAAACCCCAACAAGGCAAAGTTCTGTTTATATCAACAAAAATATTTTCTAATGTTTTTGTATCTGAATCAGCTAATAAGATAGCATCTATATAGTGGTAAATTATGGATTGAGGAAACTGCTTATGAATTATCTCCAACAGCTGTTGTACAAAATATTGGCACAAAGTAGGACTGTTCAACATCCCCTGTGGTAAGACCCTCTAGTGATATCTCTTTATTGGACAGCTTCTATTCAAAGTGGGTCC